>JBBBDQ010000767.1:2327500-2347500 GCA_037127315.1 Ascarosepion bandense
AAGGAGATTATCTTTTATAAGACTTTCATCTTTTAACCAGTAGATCTTAATTTCTTTGTTTAAAAAAATAAAACAATGATATCCACTCAAAATTTGGTTGGCAAGAAGCTGAGAAATTACAACTTTGAACTGAAAACTGGTGAAATAAAGGTCTAGCAATTCCAAACCTTAACTTGCTATAGAATCCGCATCAGCAGAACCATGGTGGCCTCGTCAGTCATTTAAGTGCCATATGTGGTACACGCTTGGGTGATCATGTCTTGAAAGAGACACGACTGACTGGACAAAAGATTAGCCCACAGTAGGTTGCCATTGCTTTCTGCGGTAAACCAGCCAAGGCTATAGAACTCAGTCTGTCCAGTTATTTAACCCATAACTGGAGGGTAGAGACAGATTAATACCTTTCCCAATGGTATTTGTATGTAAGTGAATGCAAAGAATTCAACTAGAATTTGATCTTGGCTTCCCAATTTCTCTTTCCGAGTCGATATCCACTGCACCACAATGCACATTCATTGACCCTGCACCCTGTACTAAAATTCCAACAATCCCTTAGGCTTCATTTTTATGTGCTGTGTACCTTCAGGACATAGGTGATCATGGCCCTTTAACTTTTCCTGTCTCTTGAAGCTCTTAATAAGTCTTGTGATTTTGCACTTTCTCCCAAACCTTGTTCTACTATTCATTTGCACAAGCACATCAAGTACATTAGACACTGCTTTTTCTGTCCCTCTTTCCCTCAACATGTCCTGTGAGTGTCAGGTTTGCCAAGCCCTCCTTCCTCCTTACATGTCCCAGTAATTTCAACTGCCTCTTACCGATGTGATGTATATATTTCCTTTTTGTTTCTACTTTCTCAAAAATCTCATAGTTGGTCACATGTTTTTTTTTAATTGTATCACCCCAAGCAAGGTGGTAGCACCACTGATGTGCAGGGGGCTATGTAATAGTGAAAAGATTGGAAAAGAGAAAGCCAGAAACCACATCCTAAACAGGGAACAAGGGATGAGCCTCAACACCTGTTCAATAGACGTGGATGGAGTGTGAACCGAGTGATAGTTTGTCTTTGTATCCTCAGCATCTTTCTGTAGAACCACATTTTCATTGCATCAAATCTCCTTATATACTTTTACATCTTTCTGCCTATGTTTGAATTTCAGTTGAATTCATTACATTCACTTTTGTACTAATACCCTTGGCAATGGTATGAATCCATCTCTTCTTCCCCCTCTATGGTTAAATAACAGGACAAACTCGGGCCTATAGCCTTGGAAGGGGGAAGGGTCTAGCAGAATGACAGCTCTGAATACAAAACCTGTGCTGAGTTGTATGGGGACCTGGTGGCATGCAGTGCGCCATTTCTCTATATTTGGTTTTTCCAAAAAGTGTGGTTGGTTCTGCACAAGTGACTTTATCACTATAATCAAATGATATGTGTGGGTAGTCTGGCTGTTGCTTCTAAAAACTGAGCTGCTTGACCTACATACATAAAAAATGACGAGAGAGTCAAATATATATATATATATATACAAAAAATGCTAAATAGAAGCATTATTTTCTCAAACAAATTTTCAGTCAAACATAAAATAAAATTCATCCTCACTAATGGCTGGCATACATTTTTTTTTCAAAAATGTATTATTGGTAATATTTTATTTTCTTTCAATAGTGTATTTCTAGCAATACTTTTTTCTTCAAAAATCTACCATTGGCAATATTGTATTGTTGGTAACATTTTCTTTTCATCAAAAATATATTCAGGAAATTTTTACAATAAAAGTGTATTTTTATACTTTCATAGTGTTTTGAGCCCAGTTTAGGGATAAACTATTTGCCCATAGCTGGGACCCTAATAGGTGCTACCACCCTGGGTCAATGTGTACATGGAAACAACAACAATTAAGGGGTGGTTCTATGCTCCTCACAACCTCCTAATCAGAGGCCTTGCTGTCAGGTACAGTTTATTATCAAACCCTTACCCCCAGTATTTTCTGTCACTTTCACTCCCTGTAACTCCCTCTATACTAGTGGCATTTCCACCTTGACTTTCAACTATTTTACCTTTACTTTTGTATTCAAAATATCAGGGAAATACAGTTTAAAACCAAACATTGAGGCACATTTTCTTTATTAAGACTCTTGGATGCACAAGCTGGGTGATATGAATGTGAACCGTATCTGCAGAGAATATGGTACCTCATTGAAGATAACTTGCCACTTCACCATTACCGTCTTTCAAGCTTGCTAGAGGTTGTTAAGCATCTGTCTTTATGCATCATGCTTGTCCAATCACTTTTAGACTTCTTGATCCACTGATACACACTTCCACATAGTAGTGCACTGTCACTGTATTGTGTTAAAAGACTTCAATGAATTTCAGCCAATGACACATTTCCTGACCAGAGAAATCAGATCACTGCTTTTTGTTTCGTCTTGGTGCACTAACAGAGCAACCATGTTTACACTGTAACAACAGAAAGAAAACCAACACGATCAGGCTCAAATTTTGATCATGTGACTACAATAACACCACTTAATAGCACAGCTGAGGTAGAAGACAGTGTGACAAACCTAATGCTATGTTATGCTGAAAGTGTGGATAATTTTTTACTTACTCTCAAAATGTGTGTGTGTGTGTGTAACAATGTCACTGTTTGACACTGACATTAGTGTCTGCTTTTACATTTACATGCACGATATCCCTGATGCTGAGCACTTTCGCCCATAGAATTTAACTTACCTTTTTAACTATAGCCTTATTATTATCAGTATATATATATATATATATATATATATATATATATATATATACTAGCAGTATAGCCCGGCATTGCTCAGGTGTAATAAAAGCTTTTATATATATATATATATATTATCGATTTTCTGCACTATTGTAAGAACTGCAACCTTGAAACTTCTGAATATCATTTCTTATGTCTTTGTCTATGAGTGTATCAAATTTGATTAAAATCGGACCACTCCTTCTATAACCCGATTTTTTCAATTATCAATTTTTGATACTTATTGGGGATACCTCGACACAAAACCTAGCTAAGAACACTCGCAGACACTTTTAGTACAACCGTGTAAATTTTCAAGAAAATTGGTTCAGTCATTTTGGAGTCTATAGGTAACGGGCACACACACACGCACACAAAGTTCCATTTATAAATAAGTTTAGATTTATATATATATATATATATATATATATATTATACATTATATTTTAGAACATGTACAGAATTTTTTTTTTTTATATATCCACTACAAATAGTACAATTGTTTCGACATTGAAAGTACAATGTCTCATCAGGCGGTGTGTGAATAAATATTCACAGCTCTATATATTATATATTGAGCACCATTTTAAATTAATGTTCTGGACGTTGTAAAATTTTTTCTTTGTTCTGTATTCACTCGGAGATATATATATATATATATATGTGTGTGTGTAAACTTACACTTAACATCAGGAAAAGACAGCTAAAGTTTTTAGGATATGTAATGAGGATGTGCGTTGTGGTACAGTAGATATCGGCTCAGAACGAGAAACCGGGGAACCGAGTTCAAATTCCAGCTGAATCCACTGTATTCACATACGCGCAAATACCCTTGGGAAAGGTATTAATCCGTCTCTTCCTTCCAGTTATGGGTTAAATAGCAGGACAGATTGGGTTCTATAGCCTTGGTCGGCAACCAGTCTACTGCAGAAAGCAATGGCAACCTACTGCGGGATAATCTTCTGCCCAGTCAGTTATGTCTCTTTCGAGACATGATCGCCCAAGCGTGTATCACGTATGGCACCTAAACTGACTGAATGAGGATGTGGTGCAGTGGATATTAGCTTGGAACAAGAAATCAGGTAGCTGAGTTCAAATTCCTTGCTTTCACTTATGCACAAATACTCTTGAGTCAGTCAGTTAAGTGCCATACGTGATACACGCTTGGGCGATCATGTCTCGAAAGAGACATGACTGACTGGGCAGAAGATTATCCCGCAGTAGGTTGCCACTGCTTTCTGCGGTAGATTGGTTGCTGACCAAGGCTATAGAATCCAATCTGTCCTGTTATTTAACCCATAACTGGAAGGAATAGACGGATTAATACCTTTCCCAATGGTATTTGCGTGTAAGTGACTGCAATGAATTCGGCTGGAATTCGAACTCGGCTCCCCGATTTCTCATTCGGAGTCGATATCCAATGCACCACAACACACATAAAGTTATTAATCCACCTCTTCCCTCCAGTTATGGGTTAAATAACACAACAGATTGGGTTCTATTGCCTTGGCTGGTAGCCAGTCTACCACAGAAAGTAATGGCAACCTACTGACAGATAATCTTCTGTCCAGTCAGTCATGTCTCTTTTGAGACATGATCGCCCAAGCATGTATCACATATGGCACTTAACAGACTGAATGAGGAAGAAGGGCTAGGATATTATGATACTCACTAAAGAGATAGGGGGAAAGCAATGCAGAACATACTTGATAGACTTGAGCAAATGGATATATATATATATATACTATGGATGTGCATAATATCGCAACATTAATTTTATTGGAATATTTCATGATTTGCAGAAATTCACTATGCATTTATATCCGGAGAATAGTAAATTATTTTTGGATTTTAAAGTGAATGTTAAGGAAATGAGGAACATGAAAAGTAAAAAGCGGAATGGCAAATAAAATTTTCTTCATGTAGCTTTAGGCGATGAGACATATATGGATGCAAGGTCAGATTTTATTTCATCATATTGAAATTTTCACTAAGGCAGTATAATTTTACCTAAATTAAATTCGCAATTTAAATTTTCCTTTTTAAACATTGTCATTTTTTTTCAATATTTTTATATTTTATTCAGTTATGAAGAAAAATCCAATAGAAATAAAAACACAAAAATAAAACCCCAAAACCTACTACATCTTGAATACAAATTTTATACAAATTGGATGAAGCAGTAATCAAACCTTAAATGTATTTAAATGGCAAGGAAGCACTCATTACATATAAGAAATCATAAAATATAAAATAATTATCTGAATATTATAATATTCTGTCTTTCACTTACAGAATAGACATCAGAAGACAGAATATAAAATGTGTCTTTGAATATTATATTAGATTAAATCATAAGTAATTTCTATTTTTGGGAATCAATTGTAATAACAAATGTATCATTTGAACTACTAATCATACATGGCAGTTAAGAATAAATTTGGAGTGTACTCATATATGACTATGATCAATGCAAAAAGCAGTTGACTGACCAGGTTAAATTTGAAGCTCAGCTGTATGGAAGAAAGGTCATGATATACAAGTGATGAGAATGTCAGAGAATTTTTAAAATAAAGTGAAACACTAAAAGCACATTAAATCCTATGAAGCATGAAAAAAACATTTATATGAAATATTTGGTGACATTAAAAGCACTGATGAAACCTTATGAAACACTGAGAGCACATTTATATGAAATATTCTCAAACATTAAAAGCATATTTGAAACCCTATGAAACAATAAAAACATATTTATATGAAGCACAATGAAACATTAAAGCACATCTATATGAAATATTCTGAAACACTAAAAGCACATACAAAACATTATAAAACACTAAATATGCACATTTACATGAAGCCCTATGAAACACTAAAAACATTTATATGAACTTATATAAAATATTTATATATTTATATTATATAATATACTAAAACATTTATATGTAACTTTATGAAATACTAAAATCACATTTATATTAGATATTCTGAAACTGAAAGCATATATGAAAGCCTATGAAACACTAAAAGTATATTTATATGAAACACTATGAAGCACTAAAAGCACACATGAAGCCTTATGAAATACTAAAAGCACAATTTATAAGAAATATTCTGAAACACTAAAAGCACATATTAAAGACTAAATGCACATTTATATGAAAAACTATGAAACACTAAAAGCACATATTTATGAAACCCTTTGGAACACAAAAAACACATTTATATATCCAACAACTGACAAGTATCCATAAATGTTAAAAAGTACTCTTTGCTCATCAAAATAAAAGATTTTATTCTTTTCCAAGATAATGTAAGACTGCATATAGCAAGAACTTTTCCAACTTGGTTTAATTGTAATTAAGGTTTTTAATTGTACATAATTTAGTATATATTTATGTGTGGTTTTAAAAAGACTTTAAAGTACTTTTGTATATATATATATATTTATTTTTCTAATTTTTTGGGAATGATTTTAAATTTATACATATTTGTAGATACTTATTTTTATTTTTTTAAATGGATTTTTTTTCTTTTGATAAATTCTTAGATGTTTTTATCCTCATACCTTCTTTAGAAATGACTTAAAATTATATATATTTGTAGATATTTATTTATTTTTAAATCGAATCGTGATTAATTCTTAGTCGAGAGTTTTTTTCGGACGAGTTCATGTACGGTTCGCCTTCTGTTGTAAAGTGGCTCTGACTGTCGCCAATCAGAAGTGTTTGCAAGACGTCGTACTGGGCCTAAATATTATAAATTTTTTCCAGTGTCTGAAAGCGCTGATTGAGGGTGGACCAGAAACTGATCATCTCTGGTTGGGTTGGTATGGTGAGTGGGGGTATGATGTTGACACCCTCTAGCGCTCCCACTACGGTGCATATATTTGAAATCACATTGTGACCCTCGCTATTCCGAAAGTCACGGTCATATCCACCTGACTTTGCAACAACTGATTTTTATGGACATTTAGATAAAAAAAAGGTAAGTTTCTTCAATAACTAACAGTTGATTTAAGTTCAGCATATGCATTTGCACAGAGATAATGCTATTTTGGATAAATTTGAAGGGGAAAAGCGTCGGGACTTACAATGAAAATTTGCCAAAGTAACTTCCTTTAATTTAAAGAATAAAGTTGATAACCAAAAAGAGAAAAATATCAACAAATCAAGCAAATTATCTTCTATCATTTACCTAATATAAAACAGAATATAAAATAATTCTTGGAATATTACAATAGCATTTGGTTTCAGTTTAAAAAATAGTCACTAAAACACAGTATAAAACAACCCTTAGGCTATATTTTAGTGCAGAAAATTGATAATATATATATATATATATATATAAAAGGCAAGATGTTTGTGTGTGTGTGTGTCTGTTTATCTGTCTGTATGCCCTTTATACAAATCCACAATTTTTGTCCAATTCTCACCAAACTTCACACAAATATTCTTTAGGCTGAGTCTGAGCTCCAGGACCATGGATTAGTTTTAAAGCTTTCATTACACCCGAGCAATGCCGGGCTATACTGCTAGTATATATATATATATATATATATATATATATATATATTAAAAACAGAAATGGAGTTTGTTCTCAATGAGAGAAATTGGTATAGAAGAGAAAGTGTGAGAAATATATATATATATATATATATATATATACACTACTGGGTTTTTTAGTATATATATATATATATATATATATATATATATGTGTGTGTGTGTGTCTGTGTGTCTACAGGCAATAGAATAAAAAAATATTATTCCTGTTAAATGATGAATTCACAGCAGAAGTAATAATAATAAAAGGAGCAGAAAGAAAATAGAATAATATTTGATTTCATACACTTGCTCAACAAGCAAGACATGATTAATACAATGCAAATATAAAAAAGTCATAAGTCTTGTCATTATCACATAGAAGTGATTTTATTTTCATGTAATTAATTATGTGATTATCAGATAGCTGTCATAAAGCATGTTCTTTTAATATAGAAGTCATTTTATTTTCATGCAGAAGTCATGTCATTATCAGAAGTCTTAAATAATATCATTATCAGATAAACATCATGTTCATAAGTTATGTCATTATGAAACAGATGTCATGTCATAATCACAAAGAAATCATAAGTTATATTATCACAGAAACATCATATATCATATCTATATAAGTCATATTATCATACAGAATATCATTCACAAACAATTCTTAAATCATACTCAGAAATATATTTTATTATCAGATAAAATTAAGGATCATATTCTCAGACAGAAGTCATGTCATCATCTAAGAGAATTCAAGAATCATCATAACTCTCTAGTCATATTATGTAGAAGTCATAAGTCATCCAAACTATTTACTTCATAATATTAAAAGGATAAAAATTCAAGTTGATAACAATCATTTTATAGCAGATTCAGAAGTGTGCACGTGCGCTGAAGTAACAGTCAGCCAGAAGCTACAAATGAGACAAAAGAAAAGGAAGGAAATAGATGGAATGTAAAGGTTTCTTAGCCAATAGCAGCCACAGGTGATGATAGGGAAAGCCGAGTAGAACGACTGCACTTTTAAATTTCAATATTGAGCTATTGTGGGAGAGGTTTAAGGAGGAGGTGAAAACAACAGGGGGGTGTGTGCAAATTTTCAAGTACTATCATCAGAATAATAATTCTAATTAGCACAGTAAAAAGTGGAGCATTAAAATCATTTTATTCTCATGGTGATGATCCATAAAAACAATACAGTCTTATGAAAATAAATAAATAATGGCTATAATATTAGCAATAATTTCATTTTCAAGTATAACTTTTATAATGGCACTCATAAAAATTTAGAGAGATCATCAAATCAAAATTAGAAAACTGGATTTGCTTGTTAAGAAAAAGAAGAAAATATGTGAGATAATGACAAACCACAGAGTAAATCTGAAATATGCCAAAAAGTAATGGAAATATTAACTATTTCCTTAGAAGGAAAAATTTGGCATCCATTGACTCAACAGCCAGTATTACTTTTATAGTGGGTTGCCTATCTATTCTTTTCTGTTAGTAGTGGGAGTCTTCTAGTGAAGGGTAGTTCTATATTGTTGAAGATTAATGTCTTACCTAAAAATTTATGACTGCTATAATCTACTTAAAATTTCATAACATCACATATATATATATATATATATATATATATATATATATATATATATTTCTAGAAGAGAAAGTGTGAGAAATATATATATATATATATATATATATTTCTCACACTTTCTCTTCTAGAAATATATATATATATATATATATATATATATATATATATATTTCTCACACTTTCTCTTCTATACCAATTTCTCTCAGTGGGAACAAACCCCATTTCTGTTTTTAATATATATATATATATATATATATATATATATATTAAAAACAGAAATGGGGTTATATATATATATATATATATACTAGCAGTATAGCCTGGCATTGCTTGGGTGTAATGAAAGCTTTAAAACTAATCCATGGTCCTGGAGCTCAGCCTCAGCCTAAAGAATATTTGTGTGAAGTTTGGTGAGAATCGGATAACAATTGTGGATTTGTATAAAGGACATACAGACAGATAAACAGACACACACAAACATCTTGCCTTTTATATATATATATATATATATATATATATATATATATATTATTGATTTTCTGCACTACTGTAAGAACTGCAACCTTGAAACTTCTGAATATCATTTCTTATGTCTTTGTCTATGAGTGTATCAAATTTGATTAAAATCGGACCACTCCTTCTATAACCCGATTTTTTTCAATTATCGATTATCAATATTTATCAGGCGTACCTTGACACAAAACCTAGCTAAGAACACTTGCAGACGCTTATAGTACAATTGTGTAAATTTTCAAGAAATCCGGTTCAGCCGTTTTGGAATCTATAGGTAATGGACACGCATTTGGCCTTGTTGTAGATAGCCCACTATAAGTCATAAAATGATTACAAATCAAGAAAGGCAATTTGATTAGAAAAATAAAATTTTATATATACACATATCAATTAATGTTCTTACAATTGAAGTAATACATGAAGTATAGGTCCAATGGAGGTTAAAATGTTCATGGCAATAAAATGCTGAAAGAGAATTAATGTTTAGGAATTTGGGAGCGTGTAAGTAAGGAATGTCTTTGATGTATTCACTCCTTAGGTCAGTAAGTAGTTTTTGAGGCAGGGAAGAAGGAAAGAGGTAAGGGAGGCGAGCGTAGTAAGCCACTTGACTTAAGTCAAGGGGATCTGCCTTTTGATGCTTTCTGTATCCGCTTTTTATATCTTCATTTTGGATTACAGCAGATCACTTGGGATTTCACACTTGTATTTGATTCTGGGCTTCCTATTGTCTGATAAATAAAATTCGTGTAGGCTCGCAAACTGGAAGTTTAATATTTAATTAATTTTTATTTTTCAGACGGAACATCTGCGCGAACCCGGATGCGCACCGACGAGTTTTAGTCATTTGCTTTTTGTTCATGAAAGTGTGAACACCCAGTCCCTCGCTTTTGCTCGGTCGGTATCACCACACTTTCAGTTGAAATTTATAAAATATTTCTATTAAAACAATTTTTCACGAAAATACGTTTCTCAAGTCCATTATTAATGCTCTTTCCACTGTTGATGTGAGCTTCCTTCCTAATCTTTTATTTCAAGTTGTGTGGAACGACAACATTTGAATTATGTCATTATTTCTCTTCAAGTTACATGTGCTATCCATTTTAGTTGTTGCTGCTGTTGAAAGTCCTCAAATGATGTTGTTTCTATTATTTGGTACAGTTCCTTGTTTGTGATTCTGTCGCACCAGATCACACGGTTTGAAGTTGGTCCTTACTCAGACCTAGTTCGGCTCCAAGAAATTAACCTCTATGACTTAAAGCATCAGTAGTCAAAAATCATCGTAAGAATTACTGATAGAACAGAATTAATCATCTTAATATTGTTACTTGTTGACACTTAGTAGTAATAGACATTATAGCTGTAAGTTTTCTGAGTGCCTTACATGAAGCATAGCCATTATGAATTTTTACTTCCTTGGTTTGTTCATCTTCTTTTGTTGTTTGTTTACACATAGTAGTAGTAATAGACATAATAGTTCTAATTTTCTGTCTGAATTTCTTTATTTACACTATTCACATCTAGACTACTGTCCTCATTTTTGTTTAAGTTTAAATTTTGTTTAACAGCATATCAACCTCTGTGGGTTATTTAATGCCAAAAAGGTGGGGTTTTAAGGTATTTTTTTTTAATGTTTGGTTATAGTGAGAAGGTTGATTTAGTCACATTTTGATCAGACAGTTACAGAAGTTGAAATCTCTCAGGTTGGGTGTGGGGATGTTTTAAAAGACAACAGAAAATGTGATAGCAAAATCTGAATATACGTTAGAATAGCAAACCATGCACTCTAAAAGCTCAGTAAAGTATTAAGAAATAGGAAAATTTAATTTGAAATAAAGAAGAGAGTGAACTATTATGCGATATCAGTCCTCTTGAATGGACCATTTCATCACAGACGAAGAGATGACTGAAGTTAACAGAAATGTCTTTCTAAAGAATATCATGAATGGAGTGTATAAGCAATAAAAAGTTCTTAGGAAAATGGAAAGACAGGACATTTATATTCATAAAGAGAAAGCTGAAATTTCTCAGACCCATCATGAGGAAAGTAAGTTTAGAGAATTTGACACTCACAGGATATATGAAAAACAAAAGGAACATGGGGAGGCAGCAGGCCACCTACCCTGAGATGGGGATGGTAAAAAAACAAACGCTACTAAAGATAGAAAATTGTGGAGAGCCATGATTGTCCACATTCTAAAAAAAATACTGCACATTAAAGTTTTTCGGTTTTTTAATGTCTTACCTAAAAATTTATGACTGCTATAATCGACTTAAAATTTCATAACATCAAAATACAGGCAATTTATGATACACATAAAAAAAAAAATCATGAAATACCAGTAATAAATATTTTGAAAGAACACAGGCAAATTTTAATGATAAAGACTAGAAAAGAATTTTATCTTTCACAGAGAGCTATTTTCCATTTCAGCAAATCAATTAATGGATTGTAGTCATATGGGCAAATGAACCTTACTGGCTCTTTGGTTAAATTGAACAGACATAGTCTTGCTTTGTGTTTGTTGATGTAGCAACATATTTCTCAAGAGAAACCAGAAATTAGTTTTCAAGCCCAAATTGGCTAAATGTAATGACAAGTTCTGTGTAAAGAGTTTTTTCTTACATTTCTCATTTGTGAAACTCTCTTCTAGCTTCTTGCTTTTCAGCTATCTTTGATCTTTAAGAAATTTAAATGCAATGTCAATCATTAACTATCATCTTGATTACTCTTTAATTCTCCTTAATGTTTCTTTTTTTCCTTGTTCTGCTACACTTAGTAAATGACTGTGTCTTAGTGGCTTTACTGCCTTGCATGGGGGTGATATGATTAAAAATTTTCAGACAACAATTTTCAAGGCAGACATGTAAACTCTACTGAGGAAACCAACTCAAGAGAATACATTGCTAATAATGCTTTACTCTTATAAGTGTTAAATTAGATCAAAAAATGGAGTATCACAGCTGGGCTGGAGCTGCTTAATCTTCACTTTCTAGCCTTGATAGGGTTATAAATTGTTTATACACTCTTCCACGGGAAAAATTATTTACCACTCTGCAGCCTTTTTACCACAGACACAACGTTGCAAGTCTTGTCACTCAGTCAGTCAGTTAAGTGCCATACATGAAACACGCTTGGGCGATCATGTCTTTTTCGAGACATGACTGACTGGGCAGAAGATTATCCCGCAGTAGGTTGCCATTGCTTTCTGTGGTAGACTGGTTGCCGACCAAGGCTATAGGACCCAATCTGTCCTGCTATTTAACCCATAACTGGAAGGAAGAAATGGATTAATACCTTTCCCAAGGGTATTTGTGCGTAAGTGAATGCAATGGATTCAACTGGAATTCGAACTCGGCTCCCCGGGTTCTTGTTCAGAGCCGATATTCACTGTACCACAATGCACATCCAATATTTCTAGCAAGCATTCAGATGAGCACCATTCTTTCATTCCACTAATTCAGACTTTTACAATTAGAACATGCCATGGCACTTCCATTGAGTCAAATTATCCTCATTTCTCCCATATTCCAAATGCTAAACTCAAGCTGCTTTTTTTTCCCCCAAAAACTGTGACTTTGTGAAACTGAAGCTCATGAAAGCTTCTCTGATTAATATAATCTTAATGTCAAGGATCAATTGTTATCTATCCTTTTTGTCTGCATAATCTACACTTCCTGAAACTGAAGCTTATGAATGCTTCTTTGATTAATATAATCTTGACCTCTTTAATGTCAAAGATCAGTTGTTATCTATCCTTTTTGTCTGTATAATCTGCACTTTTGCCACCTGCTCTTCCATTCCTATTTTATCCATTCCATATAACTATTTTGTCAACTGTAACATGCATTTTTGAGCAGGTCTTAAGCTTAATTTTGAATGAAATGAACCATTAAAAATAATCTTCCTCCTCATTTTTCTTTACATTCTATTATGTTAATGGTTCTCAGCATGAGATCCCAGATTTTTTCAATTCCTCCATCATTTTGAATTCTCATTCATAATCTTTTCTATGTTATACTTTTACTGCGGTAATTATCAAAACAGTTTATGAAAGCAATTGCTCTAGTAATTGCAATAATGAAAACCAACTAAATAGATCATAAAACTTCCATTTAGTGTAATGCTTAATTCCCCCGCCCCGGGAGCCAAATGGCTGACAGTCATCAGCCTAAGAATCTTATTAAATATTATCAACATATATTCGAATATATAGCTGAGAGATTAGAATGTTAGCATTCCTACCATGAGACATGGGCTTGAACCTCACTATAGTCAAAATATTAAGATATTATCAGACACAAAAAGTGATCCCTGTATGTGTCACAGAATGCAAAGACCAGTGCCAGAATGGTCAGCTATTGGCCAGGATGATAGTGATGCATTTACTTTTTTGGGGTTTTGAATATAAGTTTAAAATGGAACAAATTCAGCAGAGGTTCTCAAGAATTCTGAAGCGTCGATATACCTCCTATAGATGTTTGCAACTAGCTAAGACCACCCATGGAGAGATGCTGAGCCAGTGTATTGCAATGTCCTGTGATGTCAGTCATCCTATTGTCTCTTAGAATTGAAGTATCCACCCATAATAAAATATTACCAAAAAAGAATGTCCCTTTTCGTTGATACCCTTTTATGCAGTATCATTGGCATCTAGAGATGACACAGAATACAGCAGTACGGTAGGGCAGAGAGGTACCTAAAAATCATACCACAGCTTGACCCAAACATTTTGAGTGAAACTGGTGCGACAATACTGTTTGGAATGCTCTGATGAATGTCTAAACTCAAAGTTCCAAGTCTAAAGTGGCCTTATTAAGTAAAAGACAGGTTGCTTGTAGAAAAACTACTGTGCCTGAGCAAGTGTCTGCAATAGGGTTTAGGTTGTCACCTTAGGAGACAAGTATATTTGGAATTGAGTAGTCAGTAATTATATATAATGCAGATGTCTTGAATAAAATTTTTACTGATTATTTTTTTTTTTACTTTTTTCCTCTTATTTCAAAAATAATAATAATAAATATTTTTTATGTTCATTTTCTGCACGGAAGAAAAAACTGCACTTTTTTTTTTAGATAACTTTACATGTTAAAATAGGGTTTCAAAAAATTATCTTCCATTTTATTAAAATATACAGTTCAGGTGAATAAAAATGACCAAAAATAAATGAATAAATAATTTAAGGAAAATTTCTAAAAATATCATAAAAAAATATGTACTAAAAATTAAGAAAAAATTACAAAGTAGTAAAAAAGAAAAAGAAAAAAAATAGCTATTGCCTACCTGAGGATTGAACCTGTAACTCTCTCATGAGAAACTGCTTTAAAAGATCACAGTTTGGAATCAGGGAAAGCAAAGATCAATTTTGCTGAGTAAGAGTTTTTCATTATTATTTTTTTTTCAGTGGGGGAAAAAGTATAGCAAAACAAATGGGTCTTGTGATATAGAACTCACACTTGAAATCTTTCAAGTAGATATAATGTTCATTGCTTGCAGTAAACAGGATTCTAATGAATTACATCTGTCTTCACACAAACATACCAACGTATTCATGTACAAATCTATTTCTATATGTTGTTTTATACAAATATCAGAAAAGATATTTATACATGCTTGCATCAATACATTTAACATAAATATGTATATGTATTTATAAATAAGCACCATATGTGGGTCTGGGTGTATGTGCGGGTTGTGCGTAAATAACAATATAACTGTTTTTCGAACAAAGTCTTGTCCAAAAAATGCTTATATAAAATGTGCTCAATACACAATGCAAAAAATCAAAAGTACAGATATATTAAATATTAAAATAAAAGAATTTTAACTGGTGTGTGTATATACTGCTTATATACAACACGTTAAAATTTCCCTTCTCTGATTCCATGCACCTATGGCTTAGGGAGTGGTGACTCCGACTGACACCAAATCGGTCGAGTTTCAATCTCTGCCAGAACCAAGTGAATGTGTCTAGCCACACTGGTGAGCTGTGATACATCAAAACAGGCTTGTATGTGAATGACTAATATAATAATATGTGTGTCTATATATAGTCACCCACAGACAGATCTGTTTCACTTTATCACAGCTCATCAGTATGGTTGGACATCCAATTGCTTTTAACCCAGGATTGAAACCCGATCGATTTGGTGTCAGGCAGCGATTCTACCTCTGAGCTATGGGTGCTCAGTAGATATAACAGTGACAGAGTGAGTGAGAAAGAGCAAGAAAAATATATATGTTCATGGCTTTGTGATCAGAATGTTAACATTCCAACCATGAAACCCAAGTTCAAATCTCACCATGGTCAATTTCTGAGGGAAGTGATTTTTTGGTATTATCAGCTTGGGAAAACAATCCCAATGTGTAGCACTGTTGAGAAGTGACTGAAAGCTCTCCTGCAGGTTGACCTAAACCTTGTGTGTGAAAAATGGTGAGAAAAAACTTTGAAAATTGTCAATGAGTGTGCTAACACTTAGCAACAAGTCATTGTGACTGAGGTTGTAAGTATACTAGCCATGTTTAACTAATGATTATGCCTGCTTACAATCATGCACTTTTCTCCTATAAACTAAAGTCAGCTCATTGTAATTGTATATAAACCACTGGTCGACTCTGAGGATGTTAAATAAATACAAATGTGTCTGAGTGGGTGCCTGCAATATCACAATTCCACATACTGTTGAAGAGATTTGAATTTAAGTTCACATAATGTTCACAGAAATTAAATTTTATGTTAGGGTACTATTTTTTAATTTATCAATAATAAAATTTTAATATCCAAAAATTACATGGAGATAAAATTTAGATTTAAATTTAAATTTTAAAAACTAAAAAAAAAGAAATGATTATTTTTCAAAGGGGTGTAATTCATAATTGTTAATCGTAATATTTGATAGAAAGAAAGAAAGTGGTAAAGTAAGGGAGTGAGGAATAAAGAAACAAATGTATAGCGAAATCTGTATCAAACAGGATCTAAGAATTTAAGTAAGTACTTCTTTCTATGGCAGCATTTGTCACTAATTCACTTTTTTTGTTAAGTAGATTAGATTATATTTATATGATTTAAGATAACAAGTTTTTTTAAAAGACAGACATTATATCTCTCTCCTTTTCCATAATAAGATTTGGTTTTAGTGATGATATTCTAGGTAATAATTGGGTTATCGCAACTACCAAAAAAATAAGAGCTGCCCATTGAATGGCCAGTGTATGTTCGATGATATCATTTATAGAGCTCACATTCATTTGGATGATGATGAGTTTAAATTCTATTTTGGAGCAGCTGCTAATATGTGGAAATTTTGTTTAGATAACCACATGTTGTCTTTAAACAGTAAAAATAGCAAAGGCACCATATTATCAATGTATTGTTAGAAATTTAAAAACAACAACCCATTTATTACCTGAGATATTGTTGCTTGATAAACACATAATTAAGAGAGTTCTGTGTTTGTATAAAGATGCCAATCCATCTCAGACTCATGGGTATGAGATTAGTAATATTTTAGCTTTCTACATTCATCATTTGTTCACCTTGGGGTTCTTGACAAAATCCAAAGGAGAATTTGTTATGTGATCGATACTGACCTAGCAGCACTGCTGCAGTCACTATCTTACGGGTGTGATATGGCTTCCCTGTGCCTCTTCTTTAAATACTTTCATGGCTTCTGCTCCAATGAACTTAGATCACTGGTGACCCCTAGTTATGAATTTACATGAGCTACTAAATTAGCAACTAGGTCCCATCCTTTTACAGTGAAAATAATAAAATGTAACCACAATTTCTACTCTAACAGCTTCTTTTCACACACTTCCCACCTGCGGAATTTCCTGCCATATACTTGTTTCCCCGACGGTTACAATCTCCAGGAATTTATATATAAGGTCAATAGACATCTCCTATTTCACTAACTCGCACCCTCTCTCTCAAGATCTTTTTTTCATCCACTCCACCCCCACTTACACCGGTATTCTCATTCATCTATTATCCTCCTCTTGACAGTTCCTATAACTAACCCCTCTTTCTTATCCCTTTCCCCTATGTAACCCCCTGCACAATAGTGGCAGTAGAATGTTTTGCTTGGAGTGAGATGATTAAAAAAAATATTTTATTCACAATATATCCACTTAGCATTTTCTCTCAGTTATCACTTAGTTAAGTGCCATACATAATACATGCTCAGGCGATCATGTTCTTCAAGAAACATGACTGAGCAGAACATTTTCCTGCAGTAGGTGGCCATTACTTTCTGTAGTAAACTGGTTGCTAACCAAGGCTATAGAACCTAACGTGCCCTGCTATTTAATCCATAGCTTGTAGAAGAAGAGATGTATTAATACCATTTCCAAGTGTATTTGCACATAAATTAATAAATTAATGCAACGAATTCAACAAGAATTTGAAACTGAGTCATGCTAAAGACCGAGAATAATATATAAGTTCGAAACTTACTGTATGTATAGGTGAAGAGTGCTTAGTATTGAAGAGAGAGTTTGTTTATGGATATAGAGAGTGTCATCTAAACATGGATTTAAATTTCAAGTGTGAAACTGAGCTATGAAGTGTTGATCCTTGCTGGTGCTGAAAATTTTTAAAAATAATTTTATTTTAAATCCTATATCTTTTTATTCCCTTTTATTAATAATTATGCCTTTTTAAGTAAAGGCCTTTTTCTAATACTTCAACGTTTTGGGGAAATTAGGTTTTTGAATTTGTCCAGCGTCTGTAATATTTTAAAAAATTTTTTTCTTTAGTTTCTTTCTTTTTCCCTCCCTTCCTTCTTTTATCTCTCTTACCACCTTTTTTCCGTGTTGCTTAAACTTACATCGATTTAACACGGCTGTCTGTTAATTTTTAGTTACATTCTCCCTTTTTTTTGGCGAACCCAGACGATGTCAATTTTTTTTCTTTTCTTATTTATTTGATTTTATTCTATCTTTTTCTTTTTCTTTTTCGTCTTCGTTTTCTTTTTCTTTCCCTTTATTTTTATTTTATTTTATTATTTATTTTTTAATTTCTTTGCAATCTATTTAAAAAGGAAAAGTAGACTAATTTTTCTCCAGTTTCTGAAAGGTTTTTTCTGTTGCTGATGTGATGTGTCGTCCCCCGTGGGGAACTTCATATCGAAATGGCCATTCAACATCTTTGAATTAATCCTTTTTTAATATATATTTGCTCTGTAATATTTTATTACATGGAGCTCTCTTCCTGTATCATTTTTTAATATTAAAATAAATTTTTAATATTAATTAGGATCGAGTTTTTTGGAATTTACCTTCCTGCTTTTTTCCCTTGGATTGAAGTATCTGAATTAAAATATATATATATATATATATTATGTAAATTTCTGGAAACAAGATGTCCTGTCAGAAAAAAAGATTTGGTCAGTTTTCTTAATTTTTATGCTATTTTTCAGAATTGCATCAAACTGAGATATTTCCAGTGCCCACTAAAAGGTAAAAAACATACATTGATGTACACTGGCATTTTTAGAGAAATTTATCTTTCTGACACACAGAAATACACATTATTAGCTATGCAAAAAAACTCAACCACATATTCTAACAACATAGTATAGTCATGCACATAATAATGTGGAGAATATATGTGCATGTGTGTGTGTGTATATATATATATATTTAAATCCAAACAAAAACTGGCATTTAGTTAAAATCCCAAGGAAGATCCTTTTAATGTTAATATTAAAACTGATTCCAGCCAGAGGGCTCAATATAAATGAAATTATCTATTTACAAAGCAAATAGGTATATCTTCTTAAATGAAACTTCAAAACTTACAAAATTACATGTGTTGTAATATTCAAAGTTTTATTTGAAAATAAATGCACACACACACACACACACACACACACACACACACACACACAAGGAGTGCCTGTAAAATTTTGGCCTGATCAAGACAAAGAAGAGAAACAATCTGATGTCTGCTCATATTTTGGAAGTAGGTCAAGCTGAGAACTTTTCAGGTATAAGATTGTATAAAAGCAGTTTAATTTGGCATTTATTTATAAACAAACGTTGACATAATTTTTTAAAAATAAACACATACATTACATGCATATGCTATATATAAAGAGACACATAATATTCATAAAAATTTATAGATATACACACATGTATTCATTATATATATAGATATACATATAAACAGGTACATTCATAAAATATAATACATAGGTATGAACACATATTTATTAATGTATATATATATATATATATAAACAGGTACATTCATAAATATAATACATAGGTATGAACACACACACACACATATATATATATATATTTATATAAACATATACATATAAAATATATGGATATCCACACATATATTCATAAGTATCATGTATATCGATGACCAAATATAAACACACACAAACACACACACACATATATATATATATATGTATTTATGTATGTATATATATATATATATAGAGAGAGAGAGAGAGAGAGAAAGAAAGAGAGAGAGGGGATACATATACATTTAAAAATTTATACACTTTATGCACTTGCACAAATAGATTCATATATAGATATAT
>JBBBDQ010000767.1:2350000-2425000 GCA_037127315.1 Ascarosepion bandense
TGCATGTGTGTATGTGCGTGGTTGAGTTTGTTATGCTGTGCAGCGCGTGCTCTGTCCTACAAAGTGTGTTGTATGTAATAGGCTCTCTTTCTCTCGCTCGCTCTCCAGCCGCCGCCGACTCTGATCCCCATGAACTGGAAACGGCAACCTGCTTCCTCCTCTCCCTTTTCCCACCCACACCTTCTCGCCGAACCAACCCGGCCCCACTCACTTTACAACTCCGCCACTTACCTACACCCTTGCACTTTCCTCGCACCCCACACTCCGCTTCCACCCCTTTTGACGCTCTACCTTTTCAGAGAAAAGCTGACGTTTCCCTCTCTTTATCATTTATAGATATTCAGCGTTCATGTGTCTAGAGACACATATGGAGAGACCCTCTGTCTCTGTCTTCGCGTTCTTTCTTACTTTCACTTTCGGTTATCTTTCTCTTTCACCCCTGACTGTTTGATGATAGCCGTGTGCTCTCCTATCATGAGTTGATAGTGTCTAGCTATTTGCAAAAATTGGAAGTAAATGTTGATTTGGAGGTGGCGGGTAAGGTTCTTAGCGAAGAAAATGGGATGGCGGTGGGGCTTAAAGGGAAGAGAGAGTGGTGGGGGGAAATTCAACATAGGTGTCGGTGGGTCTCGGTAACATATATATTGATGATGAGGGATGGTTCTGTCTCTAAGGATGGGCAGTGAGGTTGAGGATGTGAAAAAGGGAGAGTTTTTTTCCCCCCAATTTACTCTCTATTAGTTTCCGCTCCCTTTCCTGACTTGTAAATAAATAAACAATACACAATTTATTCCTATACCTATTTATGCGTAACTATTTATTTTATATATATATATATATATATATATATATATATATATATAAGAAGAATAATATACCTTTTGTTTTTCAGGGATTCTTCAATAATTAACTTTCATTGAAAACATTATATCTGCTAATTCCTTCAGTAAAATTCTTTCTTCCACGTCTTCTTTAAAAATATTTTAAACATTAATGAAACGTACAGAGAAAGGAGATCTAATGCTAAGAATTCTACACTGGCCACAAAAGGGATAACTATTTTCATTATTATGACTATTTAGCATTACTTAGAATGACGATGACGACGACAATGACGAGGAATGCTTTCCACAATTGTGCTGAGTATCTCTGTTTTGCTTGGTGTAGGTCTCCACTTACTAACAGTACGTTATCTAATGAGCACACAATTGGGAGGTCCGAATGATCTGGGTTAATGATCAGACGTGCAAGTAATCAATATCTTGCAATGAAAATCATTCATTTTCTTTCTCCCTGGGTTTCTTTCTTCCCCTTCTGAGCTTTCAGTTTTATCATGACTTGTTCGATTTTACTTTTACAAATATTTCGTCACTTATTTATTGTTTCATTAATATTTTTATTTTGTTTTATTTCTCTTTTTATGTTCCTCTTCCCGACCTTTTCTTTTACGGATTGTGTTTTCCTTTTTAACATTTTTTCTCTCTTTTTTTTTAATTTTTATTTTCCCTTTTTTCTTTCCTCTTTTTTTTCAGTTTCTTGTTTTCTGTTCGACTTTTTCCGGCTTTTGTTTTTCCTTTTTTTTTAAACTTTCATCTCAGTTTTTTGTTTTTCATTACATTTTATATATTTTTTTCTTTTATTTTATATCTCTTTATGTGCTTCTTTCTTTCTTTTTATGTGTTTCTCGTTTTCTTTGTATCCTTTTTTGTTATCTTTTACCCTTTCTTTTTCATTAGTTATTTTCCCTTCTCATTTGTTCTCTTCCGTTCTTTAAAAAGAATTTTTTTTCCTTTCACAACATATTTTTCGTTTTTTTTGTTTTTGTTTTTTACTTTCCTTCTGTTATTCTTCTTTTTTCTCTCCTTTTCTTATTTCTGTTTCATTCATTTTTGTTTCCTAACTTTTCTAGTTTCACTTTTCTTTTCTCCCGATCACACTTTCTGGTTCTTTCTATTACTTTCATTGCCATTTTAATATCGTCCATTTTGTTTTCTATCTTTCTTTACTTTTTCTTTCTGTGCGTTTTTACTTTTTTTTTTTTATCTTTCTTTTAATCGTTTTTTTTCTTCTTTTCCTTTTCGCTTTATCATCATCTTCCCTTTTTTATCGCTTGTTTTCTTCTTTTTTCCTTCTGTTTCTTTATCATTTTCTCTTTTTTATCGTCCTTTTTCTTTTACTATTGTCTTTTGTTCTCTTTTTCTTTATTTTTCTCTTTTATAATAATGCTCTTATCTTTTTTCTTTCTTTTCTTGATCTTCTATCGTCTTCTCTTTTTCTTTGTTATTTTGTTTCTTTTTTGGCTTTTCTTCCATTCCGATTGAGACATTTTATATCTTAACTAACTTCTGTTCCGTTTTGATGACCATTCTAGTTTTCTTTCTTTTCTTCATATTTGTTTTCTTTCCTTCGCCATATATATTTCCTCCATTTATATTTCTTCAGTGTCCTTCTTTTTCCTTTTAGCCTAACTTTTTCTTTTGTCTTCTGTTCATGTCCGTTAATCTTCTTCATCTTCAATATTTTTTATTCTTTTCTTCATTTTCTCTTGTCTTTCGAATTTTTTTCAGCTTTCATTCACTTTTTTTCTCAATTCCTTCCCTTCTATCTCTCCCTTCTATTTCTCCTGCTATTAGTTGTTGAGTTTTTTTATTTATTTTCTCAAGTAATGATCAGCGTTTTCGATCCCCTTTAGAGAAGAGAAAAAGAGACGATAGAAAAGGAAACGGGAAAAATAGAAAATGAGAAGGAAATGGCAACTGGAAAAGAAAAAGGCGGTAGAAAAAGACAGAAAAGGAAAGAAAACATTAGGAAAAGACAAAAAAGTTTAAAAAAAAAAGATAATTCTTATTTTCTATTCTCTTCCCCAAGGGTTCCTCTGCTCTTCAATTCCCTTCAACCTCACCCCTTCCTGACTTTCCTCTTACCATGTTTCATTCAGTATATTTTTGCGACATTTCTCACTCAACCCGTTTCTTCGGCTCTGCTCCATCGACAAGTGAGCTCGTCTTCAGTCTTAGCAAATTAAAGGCGAAGTCAGTCAGTCAGTTAAGTGCCATGCGCGAAACACGCTTGGGCGATCATGTCTCTTTCGAGACATGACTGACTGGGCAGAGAATTATCCCGCAGTAAGTTGCCATTGCTTTCTGCGATAGATTGGTTGCCAGCTAAGGCTATAGAACCCAATCTGTCCTGTTATTTAACCCATAACTGGAAGGAAGAGACGGATTAATACCTTTTCCCAAGGGTATTTGCGCGTAAGTGAATGAATTCAATGAATTCAACTGGAATTCGAACTCGGCTCTACCGATTTCTCGTTCCGAGTCGATATCCACTGCGCCAATTAATTAAGCTGTGTGTACGATGTCATTTCTGAAGCCCTACCCACCATTATGGACGACACGAAAATGCAATTTAGTTTCGCGACTTCAGTCGAAAGAAAAACTCAAGACTGCTTATCTGCTCAGTAAATCAATAATTACACGAGGAAAATGTTATTATCGTTATCATTAAGTATTACTTTTCATTATTAATATTGTCATGATTTCTCATTATTAATATTTAATATGAATGTCGTTGGCGATATGTTCTGCCATTTTTGTCATCGTCATTATTAAGATACAATATTATCAATCCTTCTATACGTCAGTGAATATTGGACAATATCATCACAAATAGAGAGAAGACAACAGAGACTTGGTTCAACAGAAAGATACTAAAAATACCATGAACAGAATGTGTAAGCAATGAGAAAGCTTCAAGAAAAAAAAAAGGATACTTACGCTTACACATAATGAGAAAAGAGGGTTGAGAATTTTTCTTTCACAAGATATATTGAATAAACAGCAGAAGGGAAACATCAAGTAACATTTCTAAATTTATTTAAATGGATTGCAGAACAGGGACAAGCGTTCTATAAAGCTACAACGAATAAGAATGTTGTGAAGAGACATGATCATCAACCTCTTAAAGAGACAGGGCACTGAATCATACTGCGAATACCATGGAAAGAAAACGTGTGTAACGAGGAAGTGTTAAGAAAAATGGAAAAAAAAAACAACAAAAAACAAAAAAAAAACACGTACTCAAAATTGGAATTAGATATCGAGGAAAGATAGCTCGGAGAACTTGACACTTGGAGGACAGGAATTGCTTGGGAAGACGGAAACAGAGAAAAGTGTGCTCCACTGCTATGTAATATTAATTATCCTCTATGGCAGTTAATTCCATATAATTCAAAGATGAATTTATTTATAAATTTGGTCTTTTTTGCCATCACACCTAAACCCTCTCCGCCCTAAATTCCCTCAAGCTCACGAGGTAGGTTAAGAGTTGCTTTCCTCTGTCTGTTTTCCTTTAATCTGTCCTACGAACATAAAATTTTCCATCTCCTTTCTCCTCAATATGTGTCTTTTAAGTTTCAACTGTCTCTTCCTGATGTCATGTGTAAGTTCCCTTTTTGTTCACATTGTCTCAAGAGCTTCGTCATTGCTTACGAGTTCGGTTGATGGTATTTTTTTTAATCATTTAATCTCAAGAAAGGCAGTTTCACTGCCACTGGTGTGCAGGGGATTACATAGGAATAAAGTGACGAGAAAGAATAACAAGTTATAGGAGGTGTCAGAAATGGGTAAGAGAAGGACGAGAATACTGGTGTGAGTGGCTGGAGGAAAGAAAAAGGATGTAAGTCAGAGAGATAGGAGATAACAATTGACCTTACATTTAAATACTTGGAGCTTGTAGCTATCGGGAAGCAAGTTTAGAGAAGGGGATTCCATAGGCGGGAAGTGCGAGAAAAGAAGCTGATATAAGTTGCGGTTACATTTTATTGGTTTTACTGAAAAAGGGTGGAACCTTGTTGCTAGTCTAGTAGCTCGAGTAAATTCATGCAGTAAGGGGGGACACCAGTGAGCTAAGCTCATCGAAGCAGAAGCCGTGAAAGTATTTGTAGAAGAGACATAGGAAAGCCACATTACGCCGGTGAGAAAGTGACTGCAGCTGAGCTAGCAAGTCGGATCGATCACATTAGAGATTCTCCGTTGAATTTTGTCAAAAACCCCGAGGTGAATAGCAGGGGCACCCGACCAGATGTGGCAGCAGTATTCAATACACGGGCGGATGGTAGGTTTATATATGTGCAGGATGAATTCAGACAGGAAAATCTTCCTGGCTCTACACAGTGAACCAACCTTCCTAGGACCAGATTTAGCTATGAATTCGATGTAGTCATTCCACTTGAGATCTGCTGAGAGTTAGGCTGAGGAGGTACAGTGTTTTGCTTTCAGCGAGACTACTCTGATCCATGCTAATGGATGGGAGGAGCGATCGTCTGTAGTGGTTAACAGATAGCAGCTTCGTTTTGAAAGCATTAAAATTCACGAGCCATTTCTTACCCCAGTCCATCATGGATTGGAGGTTCTTTTCAAGCTCAGCAGCTAGGTTCGCTTTGTCAGTCTCAGCGGATTTTTGATCGAGGCGAGAGTAAATTGTGGTGTCATCAGCGTAGATGCCTACTTGAGTAAGGACGTAGAATAAGGCCTTCAGCACAATTCTGTAAAACCAGATTTCTGTTGTGTCAAATCTTTTCTTCACACTTTTGCTTAAAATCAGACAGTTGAATTTCTGGAACACCCGAGGAAAGAAGGTTTAGAGGAATTGATACACACAGGACATACTAAAGCAAGAGTTGTAGAGGGAAGCAGCAAATAAACTAAAAAAAAAAACTTGTGTAAATGAGTGACAGAACGAGAACTGGGAAGGATCGTCAATGAACAAATACGTCTCAATTTGTAACCTCCGTGAGCACATCTTGCAGAAAGCAATGGCAACCTACTGCGGGATAATCTTCTGCCCAGTCAGTCATGTCTCTTTCGAGACATGATCGCCCAAGCGTGTTTCACGTATGGCACTTAACTGACTGAGCACATCTTCGAACGGCCACTTTCAGCGGAAAATGCACAGTGCCCCCCCCCCCCCCCAAAAAAACATAAAACACAGCAATGAGTTTTCAGTGTTAAAGTAGCCTCCATAGTCACCGGACCTGACAAGCTTATTTTTTTTTCTGGCGGCTTATCAACCCTTTACATGTTATTAAAAGCCAGAAAATATTTTAGATTCTAAGATTTTTTTTGGATAATAATGATTTAGTGATATAATTCTAACTAATTAACATATAGCTTGTGAAAGAAGTGGATTTATACAGTTGCCAAGGGTATTTGCTCGTAAGTGAATATAACGAACACATCTGAAATTGAAACTCGTATCTACGATTAATAATTCTAAACTCTTATCCAATATACAACCCGCACATACAAGTTTGCAGCAATTGGTATTCCCATATGGTCACCCATCTATGTACTGACCAGGCTCGATGTTGCTTAACTTAAAAACTCATACGGGAATAAGTATTTTATACTTTTAAAACTAGATGGTTTAAACCACAAGTCTAAACTAGAAAACTTTAAAATTTGTACCCAGACATAACGTGAAGTATAATAAAAACAGTCAAGCCTTACGACGGTGACTATGTAGACTGTGCTAAAAAGAAAAGTTAGCTATTATGTTATTCCCAAACGAAAATGAATTTTTAAATGAAATAACAGAAATTATTACCACGTGTAACCATCCCAACAAATACCTATTAGGATGATACAATCATGGATGAAAACTTTCGAACTTCTAATTTTGAAAATTGCGCGTTCATAAAAAATCCCTGTTATGTGAGCGTTCTTAAAAAAAAACAAAAAAAAACAAAAACAAAAAAAACAAAAACAAAAAAAACAAAAACAAAAAAAAACAAACGGTAAAATCAGTCATTATAAATCGCCTGAAGACACCAAAAAGGTCGAAACCTGGGTCGCGTAATAACTCGTTTAAAAATGAAAAATATTCAAAACTTCTACAATATAATTGTATTGAACACTTTTTAATTCAACTGTGTACTGGTCTGATTTGATTATGACCAATAATTAAATAACTATATATATATATATATATATATATATATATATATATATATATCCAAGTGAATAAATAACGAAGAAAGTATTAACAACGTTCAAAACATTAATTTAAAACATTGCTCAATATAGAAATAGAGCCATGAATATTTATTTAAAGTTATAGTTTAGAACACGTACAAATTATAATTTATTACATAATTATAATTTACTGCAAAAATATACATTATGTTTCGACAGAGAAAAAACAACATCTCATCAGGCAATTAATAATGATGGAAATAAACGGGTTTTTTTTTTTTAAATTAAAACATCACACTTCCCCTTTATTTTTGGAAATTATTTTGTACGAGGTAAAAAAGGATAGAAAAGAAGAGAAAACAAAGAAAGAAATAAAAAAGGGAGGAAACAAAGAAAGAAAGAGAGATAGAGAGGAAATACAGAGCGTGATACAGAAAATAAAAAGAAACACATAAAAAAAAAAAAGTGGACTCGGGGGAAATAAAAAGGAAAGAGGAAAACAGGAGAGAGAGAAAGAGAGCTGATGATAACGTTATCATCGACTCTCTCCTCATAGCTCTTTTTTGAATTTTCTTTTTCAAAAATAACGTTTATTACCATCATTTATTAACTACCTGATGAGTCATCGTTTTTTTCTGTCGAAAAAAATAAGTACACTTTAGTAGTAAATTATAATTTGTACATGTTCTGAACTATAACTTTTAATATATATATATATATATATATACTAGCAGTATAGCCCGGCATTGCTCGGGTGTAATGAAAGCTTTAAAACTAATCCATGGTCCTGGAGCTCAGACTCTTTGGAAGTTGGCACGAAAGACTAAAAAGCAATAGTTGTTTCCAGTTAAAGCGAAACCGTAGACTGAAAGAAAATTGAATGGATGTAAATCAAATTTTGGTTTCCTGGTATCGATATCAAATTTTCTGCACTATTGTAAAAACTGCAACCTTGAAACTTCTGAATATCGTTTCTTATGTCTTTGTCTATGAGTGTATCAAATTTGATTAAAATCGGACCACTCTTTCTATAACCCGATTTTTTCGATTATAGATTTTCGATATTTATCGGGGGTACCTCGACACAAAACCTAGCTAAGAACACTCGCAGACGCTTATAGTACAACTGTGTAAATTTTCAAGAAAATTGGTTCAGCCGTTTTGGAGTCTATAGGTAAGACACACACACACACACACACAGACAAAGTTCCATTTATAATTAAGTTTACATTATATATATATATCTGTGTGTGTGTGTGTGTGTGTGTGTGTGTGTGTGTGTGTGTGTGTGTGTGTGTGTGTGTGTGTCCTTGTGAGATTTAAAGGCTTCATTAACCCATTCTTTCACTTCAAGGTTTTCGTCCAGAAATTTTGAATAATCCATAGTTTCATGGGCGATTTTTTGTATGTCCTACTGATTGAATCAATTCTGTAAAACTATGGATTATTCAAAATTTCTGGATGAAAACTTTGAAGTGAAAGAATGGGTTAATGGAGCCTTTAAATCTCACAAAGAAGTGTCGTTATCCAAATTCCGAAGTGAAAACATTCCGTTATTTAGTACCTGAGCGATTTTTGTATGTAATACTGATTGAATCAACTCTGTAAAACTATGGATTATTAAAAATTTCTGGATGAAACTTTGAAATTATTTGAAATATATATATATTGTTGCAACTCTGAAAGGTTACCGCGTGAGTAATCACCAAAACGGAGGTTGGGAATAATAGTATAGCAACAAGTACAAGACTCGTGCCCCGCGTGAAGTAGATACACTGCTAGTGAAGTCCTAGTCAGTATAATCACTCTCCTCTACTACAATAATTTCCACATATTTAAGATGATAGTGACATACCATTCTTGTCTATAGACAGGTATACAACATATATATATATATATATATTAATGATTATCCACGTATACTGTCTTACTATGTATAATAAAAAGTTTTTGATTTTTTTTTAAAAAAAACGTACTTTTTTAAACAGTATTTGTTTATTTTTAATGTAGTTTTATATTTCAAACCGTCCTCGGTTCTTCATCGGAAACAAGTGATTTTTTTCAAAATTAGAATTGGAAACGCGCTATACGGCAGCGTCCGAACATTTGTTTGTTTACAACACGTGGTGTCGATAAACCAAGCAACATACGGCTTGTCCGTTTGTTTATTTTCGGTAAACCAGTTAACACACGGCACCTCCGTGGAGAAAGTCTGTTTGTGTGGGTTAAAAAATTCTTTGGAATATCCATCCTTTCGCTGTTTTCACCGCGTGGTGTCGATAAACCAATTCGCCTATGTTATGATTCAGGTTCTGAATGAGAAGTGATAATTCTGACTTGTAAGTACTGGTCGGATCCAGATGTATGGGTGCATAGAACTTGTTGTTCTGAAGTTGTGATTCTGCTTATTTAATATAGTTATTAGTGTCTAAGATGGTTATAGCTCCGTCCTTATCGGCTGGTACGATAATTAAGTTTCGATTTTTTTAAGTATATAGATAGCTTGGTGTTTTGCTTTAGATAGGTTGTGTGTTTTTGTTTGGTGTCATCTATTTTTTAAGAAGTTGTCCAAGTGTTGTCTGGCCCTGCTGGCGTATTGGTCCAAGTGTTGGCTGTGTCCGCTTGGTGGAGTCCATAGGGTGTTATTTTGCGCCAAATTTGGAGTATGACTGTTTGTCGCTGTTGTCGTTGGAAGTGTTGTTCGAGAAATTTGTAGAGAGTCTTTTCCAGTATTCTTGTGTCGTGGAGATTTTTTTCGTTTAAGTAAGGTTCAAATAACATATTAATGATTATCCACGTATACTGTCTTACTATGTATAATAAAAAGTTTTTGATTTTTTTTAAAAAAAAAACGTACTTTTTTAAACAGTATTTGTTTATTTTTAATGTAGTTTTATATTTCAAACCGTCCTCGGTTCTTCATCGGAAACAAGTGATTTTTTTCAAAATTAGAATTGGAAACGCGCTATACGGCAGCGTCCGAACATTTGTTTGTTTACAACACGTGGTGTCGATAAACCAAGCAACATACGGCTCGTCCGTTTGTTTATTTTCGGTAAACCAGTTAACACACGGCACCTCCGTGGAGAAAGTCTGTTTGTGTGGGTTAAAAAATTCTTTGGAATATCCATCCTTTCGCTGTTTTCACCGCGTGGTGTCGATAAACCAATTCGCCTATGTTATGATTCAGGTTCTGAATGAGAAGTGATAATTCTGACTTGTAAGTACTGGTCGGATCCAGATGTATGGGTGCATAGAACTTGTTGTTCTGAAGAATAATAACTATATTAAATAAGCAGAATCACAACTTCAGAACAACAAGTTCTATGCACCCATACATCTGGATCCGACCAGTACTTACAAGTCAGAATTATCACTTCTCATTCAGAACCTGAATCATAACATAGGCGAATTGGTTTATCGACACCACGCGGTGAAAACAGCGAAAGGATGGATATTCCAAAGAATTTTTTAACCCACACAAACAGACTTTCTCCACGGAGGTGCCGTGTGTTAACTGGTTTACCGAAAATAAACAAACGGACGAGCCGTATGTTGCTTGGTTTATCGACACCACGTGTTGTAAACAAACAAATGTTCGGACGCTGCCGTATAGCGCGTTTCCAATTCTAATTTTGAAAAAAATCACTTGTTTCCGATGAAGAACCGAGGACGGTTTGAAATATAAAACTACATTAAAAATAAACAAATACTGTTTAAAAAAGTACGTTTTTTTTTAAAAAAAAATCAAAAACTTTTTATATATATATATATATATATATATATATATATATATATATATATATATATATTAATGCAGGTTTCATTGAATAATATAGACAAGTTCTGTCTATTAATTTTGTGTAGGATCCGTTCATACCGTCTGATATACTTGATGGTGATATCGTTGAAAGACAACAAAAAATCACAGTAATTGTTGATTTTTTTATCCGGTCTAAGCTTTCGGCTCACATAAGCCATTATCAAAGAGTAAATATTAACACAGTAAACACAGTACATATTTACTTTTTGATAATGGCTTATGTGAGCCGAAAGCTTAGACCGGATAAAAAAATCAACAATTAATGAAACCTGCATTAATGAAAAAATGCTGCCAAAATACACACAATATATATATATATATATATATATATATTTGACTTATCTGCCAATTTTAGGCTGGTGGGGATCATCATTTCTCAGTTGTGTCTCTGTCCCCGAGCAGACTGCTGTTCCGTTGTATGTCTGTCCGAGGACGGATATGCCTCCTGATAAATATAACACTGAGAAGTGCCTGGTCCCGGAGAACAGTGTCCTGAGGCTGAACCACACCACTGCACTAGACGGATGGACGACATCGAGGCCAGCGCAACCGGCAGTTGCGGGGATTGGGCAATTTTTGTCCTTGGCCCATCCACATGCGTTCGAGTTCCCCCATAATACACTCAACTTTTTGACACATCCACATCTGTAGGGAGACGCGGTAAATATTATGTATGTTATGTATACGTTAAACATTTCATTCCAACAAGGCAATAATGCTGCTAAACACGCAAGGGGTAACTGAATAGCAGAGAATATGAGAAAATAAACAAAGGAGACGATAAAAGAACATTAAGTCGACAGGAGATAACGATCAGCATTGCATTTAAATTATTGAAGATCATTGTTGACAGAAAAGCAAGGGACCGGAAGAAATTTTCAGAAGCGATAAGTGCGATAGCAGAAATTGTTCGCATAGAAATTATCATTAGTTACAGATAGCCATTTCAGTTGTAAGATGATGAGACCTTGCAGCCAATCTAGTACTGCGCTTAAATCCATAAAGTCTAGGTACCATAGAGCAGGGGTTTTCAAACTTTTTGACTCACGGGCCCCTTCATTCGACAACAGCTTATGACAAAGTAAACACAGGTCTGTTAGCATTAGATACACTTTCAATGAATCCAAATCGAATATATTCCATATCATACTTTCTTAATTTGTTTTGTTTTTTTAGCAATCTCTTTTGTCTCTAAAGCGGATTCTCTGTTGATTTCATCATGAGTTTTCCGTTTTAAAAATTTATCCATGGGTGACACTCGCACCCCGAAAAAAAAAAAATCTGAGCAACAAGCTCTTGCATGTGTAAAATGATTTTTTGTATAAATAACGTTGACATGTAATGGGCGATAGTGCAAGCTTTTGTCATTTGATAACATTAATAAGAAAAAATAAATATCCAGACATTGAAAATTTATACTTTTAATTTCACGTTATGAGTTAATCCACGGGCCCCTGTCTTATCCTTACGGACCCCCTGTGGTCCGCGGACCACAGTTTGAAAATCCCTGCTATAGAGAATGATCAGAACAATTGCCATGAAGTATTGATTAAAAGAGGGCACAGGATAACTAAGTTACGGCAGTAGGAAAGTAACTGAAACCAAGATGCCTTTTTTTAATTTCCTAATGTATTTCTAAAGTAAAATTATTAGCAATGCATTTATATTTTTCTCTTCTTCTATGTGCCCTGTACTTTCAGGAGCCTTCCACGTCTCCCTGTCCCTGGTGGTTCATAGTACGCTTTCTCCTGTAACACCACGCAACCCCCATTCTGTCATCCACCTGCTCAGGCTCTTCAGATATATCCGCTGCTTTCCTCTGCGTTTCCTTGCCTGTTAGTATCAGGTTCTCCAAGCCCTCCTTCCTCATTACATGTCCCAGGAACTTTAGTTGTCTCTTCCTGATGCTGAATATTAATTTCCTTTTCGCTTCCATCCTTTCCAGAACCTCATCATTGCTTACATGCTCAGTCCACGACATCCGCAGCATCCTTCTGTAGAACCACATTTCAGTTGCTTCAAGTTTTTTCTTCATCTCTGATGATATTGTCCAGCATTCACTGCCATATTGAAAAACTGACATCACATAGCAATCCAGTCCTCTCTTTATTTCTAGTGAAAATTTCCTGTCTCTTAATATTTTACTCAGTTTCTGGAATGCCTCGTTCGCCATGCCAATTTGCCTTTGGATCTCTGTGTCACACTTTCCGTCTTCTGTCAGAACACTTCCCAGGTATTTAAATTTTTGCACCTGCTTGATTTTAGTATCCTCCACCTGTATTTGGTATTTTGGGTTGCCCTTTTTGCTGATGACCATGCATTCGGTTTTCTTGCAGTTTATTTGTAATTCTTTTTGTCACTTTTCTCGGCTACCTTCTGTAGGAAATCTTTTAATTTCCTTTCCGTGTCTTCAATCAGCACTGTATCATCTGCGTACCTTATGTTGTTCAAATTGTGGCCTCCGATGACAAATCCTGGCATAACATCTAGGGTCCTCAAAATAGTCTCGCTGTACAAGTTGAATAGATCTAGTGAAAAGACACATCCTTGTCTTACCCACCTTTCAATCTTTGTATATTTGCTGAATTCGTTGCCTGTCCATATGCAGGCAGTTTGCATTTATATTAATAACTATATAGTCAATTGTATCTTTATTTTCTTTCTTTCTTTCTTTCTTTCTTTCTGATTTTTCGTCCATCTTTATAAATCATTAATGACACATTTACATAGACACATTAATCCTCCGTCGTCATTAAAGCATACAGTTTTGATAACTGAGAATAGAATTTTTTTAAAAATTTCTACAGTAAAATTACGAGCCACAATGTAAAAATAATCAACTTATTCGATTTGTATCACATGCATCCATTCCTGACCACTGACAATAACTTGCTTGTTGGTTTCAACCAATTCCTGATATAAAGTTATTAGCAGTGCATTTACATAAAATTGACAGCAACACAGACATAAATTTCTAACCACTGAAAATACATTTATTTATGGTTTTCAATGTATTTCTATCGTTAATTTATTGGCAATGCCAATATATTTAATAGCGCTATATTGTCAATAATATTCCTTTGGTAATAACTTTGTGTCATAAACAACCATTATTTATGTTATTTACAAGCCAGCTATTACTCTCATAACGTTTCGACCGTTCTGCCTTCCAGTCTTCGTAAGGTGTGTGCTAGTCGATCCGAGTAATCTACAAGGAAAATCCGAACTGAAACCTTTTTCTACGGAGGAAAATTGTTGTCGTTCCTCTGATCATGTGTAGATGTATTTTGTCTGGTATTTACCTAGTACTGCACAGTTATTCAGTCAGTTAAGTGCCATACATGAAACACGCTTGGGCGATCATGTCTCTTTCGAGACATGACTGACTGGGCAGATTATCCCGCAGTAGGTTGCCATTGCTTTCTGCGTTAGACTGGTTACCATCCAAGGCTATAGAACCCAATCTGTCCTGTTATTTGACCCATCACTGGAAAGAAGAGACGGATTAATTCCTTTCCCAAGGGTATTTGCGCGGAAGTGAATGCAATGAATTCAACTGGAATTTGAACTCGGCTCTCCGTTATTACTCGCTCTGTTTTCACTGAAACAGACTTAAATCCAGTTGGAACAGGGTGAGCAGTACTACATAAGAACTGAACAAAATATCCCTAGAGATATGATCAGCGAAATTAGAACAACCTACTCCGGTTTTGTAGGTTTCCTCTTTTACCTTGATAAAGAATTTTTTTTTTTTCAGTTTTCGAGTTTTCATTGCAAAACTGAACGCCTTTGACTATCATTTATCATATTTTGAAGTATATTTGCAGTTTACTTACATATAAACTGTAATGTTAGGCGCATTAAACACTTATTTCAACAAGAAATCAGATACTGAAACAATGTGAGACAATGAAATCAAGAATGGCCGATCATATGTGGAGGGAAATAATAGTCACAAACCCATTTGGAATTGAGCAAAAATACGAGACAGAAAAGAACGCTTGAGGATCAGACGTCTTCTTCCTTCTGGCTTCGGTGCTATTATTCTTGGCCGTTTTTCTCCCTATTTTTTGGGGGTGTCGTTCTTATTATAATTTTTTCAGACCTCAGTCTTCTGATATTTTTTCTCCTAGTCTCAATCCTTACTCTTCTTTTCCTCTCGGAACTTCTTCTTCTTCTTCTTCTTCTTCTTCTTCTTCTTCTTTCCGGTATTTTTCTTCTTCGTCCCTCTCATTTCCTCCTAGTCTCGGTCGCTAACATTGTTTTCTTCCTTCTTCTGGACTTGCTTCCTTATCTTATTAACCTCGGTATTTTTTTTTGTCTCTTTCTATTGACCTTGGCCTTCGTCTAAACTACTGCTGTGTAGTGTTTTCCACACAGTTGTGGGTAACACGAAAAATGCTGTTATAGTAATTTCTTTTTTTCTTGCCTAGACACAATTCTTTATTCACAGTGGTGCCAAGCCGGGGCGCCTAAACACGAATAAAATGGGAAAATTAATAAAATGATAACGAAGCTATCATCTCTCTATATCACATGCTAAGTGTTAACAAAGACAAAGGTGCATAATTTGATATCCTAAATTCCAAAATCTTGCAGAAAAAAGATTTTTCTTGCATTTTACGTGAAAATTCAATACTGGAACCGTCTGTCGAATACATTTATTTTTGTTAATAAAAATTTTGTATTTAAAGATGGAATAAGAAAAATGTACTTACGTTTACATTCATTTTTTTTCTCTAGACCAACAGGTATTAAATATTTTCTATTTTCGCCATTTCTTAAGCTTGCACGTAGTAAATACGAAATTATGGTTATGAAAATAGTGAGAACAGCCGTTCATTTCGAAGAAACCGTTCAGCATTCATTGATCGAACAGTTAGCATTATTGATGGTTAAAATTTATTTACATAACTGAAACAACATTTCAGGAAAGTAGGTTTCTCAAATCCAGTTATCGCTCTTTTTTGTATAGATGGAAGTTCCGTTCCTTCCTAATCTTTTAAGCAGTGTGGAGCGTCAACATCTGGATTATATCTTTATTTTCTCTTCGAGTTACATATACTATCCGTTTTAGTTTTTGCTACTGTTGAAAACCAACAAGTTATGTTATTTAATGAAGCTCTTTGGGATTATGTAGCGCCAGCCTACGAGATCCTACGGAGAGCAGTCCTCTTCAAGACTAACATAGTTCATTCGCTTGATCCAATTTTTAACTTCCACTAGAAACAAAGAAGAGAATACGAGATTGCTATGTGATGTGAGTTCTTCAATATGGCAGGGAATGCTGGACAATGTCATCAAAGATGAAGGAAAAACTTGAAGCAAATGAAATGTGGTTCTACAGAAGGATGCTGCGGATTTTCACTTCTGAGTAACTCATGCCTCTTTTCCGTCGCCTTTTTTCATTGTGGTCAAACTCATGAATTAGGTTTCTCGTTGTTACACCTTGCTTCATCTTTATTATGTCTTCTGAGAGTTAAATTTTCCTATTCCTCTTTCCTCGTTATGTTTTATAAAATGTCTGCTCTTTTTTATTGTTAGAAACAGTTTCTTTGTTGTTCCTTTACTCCTTAAATATTTTTCGTTTATCGGTCTTCTGTCCATGGCATTCTCAGCATTCTTAGGTAGAACCTCCCATTTGTTAATTCAAGTCCATGCTTGAGCATTGAGGAGATTGGATTCTCAAGATATTAACACCCAAACAGGGGTCAAAACACTATGAAAGTATAAAAATAGTCTTTTATAGAAAAATATACATTTTTTGAAGGGGAAAAAGCATTGCCATGACACATTTTTGAAGGAACAAATTATTGCCATAATACATTTTTAAAGAAAAAAATATTACCAGCAATATATTTTTGAATACGAAACTAGAAAACATCTTCAATTTTCTAAAATAAAATTTAAAAACATTTTTCATCAAAATCTGTCTAAATCAACCTTCTCACATTAAAAAAATATCTGAAAATGCCAAATTTTTTGCATTAAATAACCACAGAGGTTGATTTGCTGTTAAACAAAATTCAAAATCAAATAAAAAAAAAGAACGGTTTGCTAATATATGTTTATATAGACTTATGTTCTTGTTTTGGTGTGAAGAAGCCACCCCCACCCAGATTTAGTAAAATTATTTTTATACACCTTGTTTAATACATAAGTTCAAGATTTCAATAGTTTATAAAGACAGACTAGCCACAGATGTACACGAATTACAAATAGCAGCACATCGATATTTTCCGTAAATTATTTTAAATATAATAACGCAAACAGGATTTGCGGACAAATGTTTATATGATATATTTTTTCGGTTTCTAAAGATATTTTCTGATCACTTCATACCTTCTTCAGTTTCTGAAAGACATATTTCGCTATTCAGATGCACTTTCCTATTTCTGCATCACACTTTCCATTGTTTAGTACAACACTCATCAGACAATTAAACCACTGCGGCTACTTCATTTTGACATTCTTGATACGCAACTCATAACTTTTCCTTTCTGATGGCAACTGTGCCTTTTATCTTCTTTTTTTCAATGAATACTTTTTCTTTTGGTTTTCTTCCCGAGTCTTTCACAACACTGTCATCTGCATAGCGGATGTTGTTAAGGATACACCAGCTGATAAATTCAGGTAGGTCATTCATCCCACTGGGAATCGTCTCGCTGTATAGGTGAAATAAATATTTTTAGAAAGACAACATTGCTGTAATATTAACTTGCTTTTTTTTTATTCTTGTGTATTTATTAAACTCATTTGCTACTAGCATATAAGCTGTCTGTTCGCAGTAAATGTTAAGTATTACTTTTCTATGTAACTCGTTAATGTGATGGTCGCTCGGGGCTCTATTATTGGACCTATGTTGTTTCTTATCTTCATCAACAACCTTCATGATATGATTAGTTCACAACTATTTACTCCAGTCTTAATATCCGTTCAGCTAAGTAGAACTGGTAGCTGCCGTTGAAAATAGTCTCCCATCAGTTTTACTAAGGCTAGAACTGTTTTAAATTTTAACGTCTTTAAAATAAAACTGCTCTCCTTTAATAATAATTTAAGCAGACGTTGTGTTGCTCTTGATATCTGCTCAGAAGAAGAAATCAGAAATTAGAGTTGGTTTTGTTTGGTTTGATTTGTTTTACGGCATATCAACCTCAATGGGTTATTTAATGCCGACAGACTTTTAAAATCGATTTGTATGAATAGAATATATATTCTTTGTAAGAAATAAGCTCGTACATTAGCTTTCTTTGATATATTTTTGTAAAGTGGCTTTTGTAGAGAGATGTAGTACTGGTATGTATTTTTTTCCAAAAATGTATTGCTGATAATGTTTTAATTTCCGTCCAAAATGTATTGCTGGTAATATTTTTTTCCTTCAAAAATGTATTGGTGGTAATATTTTTCCTTCAAAAACGTAATACTGATAATATTTTTTTCCTTCAAAAATGTATTAGTGTTAATATTTTTCCTTCAAAAACGTAATATTGGTAATATTTTTTCCTTCAAAAAAGTATTGCTGGCAATATTATTTTTCTTCAGAATGTATTTCTGGAGTTTTTACAATAGAAGTCTATTTTTATACTTTCATAGTGTTTTGACCCCTGTTTGAGGATAAACTATTTGCCCATAGATGGGACCCCCTAACAGGTGCTACCACCCCGGGTCAGGGTGGACCTGAAAACAACAGCAATTAATGGTTCAATGCTACTCGCAGCCTCCCAATCAGAGGCCTTGCTGCTGGATGCAGTTTATTGTTATAACCTAGACCCACAAGGTGTTAGAGAATATAAGAGAAAAATATTATTAAAAAGAGAGACACTAAAAGGACAAAAAGTATGAAGACCGAAGGAAACGACTGACATTACATTTAACGTTTTCAAGATCAAATCTGACTGAGAAGCAAGAAACTGGAAGAACGTTTCACAAGCGAGAAGTGCGATAGAAGAAACTATTAGCATAGAACTTACGGGTACATCTAGACATTTCAACTTTAGAATAAGTGTGACCTTGCTTCCAATATAGTACTGTGTTTAAATTCATGAAGTCTAAGTACCATGGAAGAAAGCTCATCAGAGCAATTACCATGAAAGTAATTATAGAAAAGGTACAGTAAAGCTACATTTACCTTTTCTATAATATTTTTAATAAAATCTGTTCATACTTACGGATAATCTTTCGCGTATTACAATTGAAAGATGTAAGAAATTAGCTGTAACATTGACAGATGATTTTATTATTTATTTCTCGGTCTCTTGGCGTTGTTTTTCTCTTTCGACTGCATTTTTTTTATAATCGTATCGCCCCGAGCAAGTCATTATACTGCCAATGTTGTGCAGGGGGTTACATAGGAGGAGAGTTATGAGAAGGAGTGACAGAACACAGTGGTGTCAGGAAGTGGGTTCTCTACGTTTTGGACTGATGGATTCAGTTAGTTTCTTCGCTTTGATGACACCACTGACAGTTGAAAGGCTGACACCAACAATATTCACAATCTCTTTGTAAGGCTTGCCAGTCTGTTTGAACAGTGTTACAATTTTCGTACGCTTCCTTGGAGTAACGCCCGTCGCAGACAATGGCCGAAGAACAACTAATCGACAGTCGAGACATTAATGTGCGGGCGTGATAAAGATCTAATGCAATCACAGATGACGAAACATTTTTCAAGGCCAAAGAAATTTCATCATATACTCCGCAACTAGATTCTTATTATTAAAAAATAGAAATAAATTACACCTTGTCACTTCAGTGGGTCTTAAACTAATCGTATGGTAAAAGAAAGCAAACTAAAACACTTGTACCAATTAATTTGCACAAGTGTAAATTTTCTGGTCAAAAATACAAGTCAGTTAAGTGCCATACAAGATACACGCTTGGGCGATCATGTCTCGAAAGAGACATGACTGCCTGGGTAGAAGATTATCCCGCAGTAGGTTGCCATTGCTTTCTGCGGTAGACTGGTTGCCGACCAAGACTATAGAACCCAATCTGTCCTGCTATTTAACCCATAACTGGAAGGAATAGACGGATTAATACCTTTCCCAAGGATATTTGTGCAAAATACTATTTAAATCGCAATACCAAAGCATCTCGATTTGAGAGTTGCACTACGTAACAAACAATCTCTCTTACCATCAACCTTACATTATTTAATAATAGAAATGGAGTACTGAAAATTTTGTCAAATAAAAAGATGCTCACGAGATTTTCAGTCGCGTGTGGCACAAGATAGCTTTTAAAGAGCACTCCTTTTCGAAAACACAAAATAAATTACGTTACAGTCAAAACATGAGGAAAAATAAATATCAAAATCGGACAAGTAACACCCTTGATAATGGCCAGTGAAGTAGCCGTAAGCGCTTAGAAACAAAATAATTATAAAACATTTTTACATTCTTTATCTCCAGCAAAAAGTAAACATATAAAATACAGAAAAAATTAAATAAAAAAATTAATAAAATGTTACTTTTCAGTCGATTTTACCGAAACATATATAATATTAATTCATATTCACTGCCCAAGTTTTAAAGAGAATTTTTTAAAATAACAAGCTTTCATTTTAGCTTTAATACAAAGCTAAATGATTAAATGTACTATTTCCAGTAAGCAAAACACTCTGGTGTATTCCAAATAGAAATTATACTGATTGGAATCTCAACTTTTTAGAGTTTTCAAAAGTCATCATTTTTTCGTCCATTTTGACAGCCTGACAATTTTATAAACAAAAGTTAATTCTCGGTATTAAAATTCTTGCAAAAATAAAATATACATCTGTGACAAGTTATTTTTTCGAAATTTTAAAATTTAAAATTAAATTAATCTGATTTGAAACAATTATTACTTGTTTATAACATGAAATTTAGAATAACAGTATTTCTGATCTTTCTGACCTGTGAAGTAAGTGATTACCAGATGTAATGAAAAGTTAAGTATGGTTGACCAGAACTGACATAAATTTATTAAGCCCAAATGAACATTTCGTAAGAGGAACAACCCTTGGACAGGTGACCTTTTAATGTCTTTTATAACATCCCTTACTTTATAAAAATGGACAATTTAACATTAAAAAAAATTAAATTATTTTAGAAGTATGAGTGCAAAATAATTTGTATTAAGCTTTTCAATTTTCGATTAATAAATATGATCTTTACTCAATAATCGAATACAGACTGTGACTAGAAAATGGATAAAAATATTTGAAACTTTATAAATCATCATAATTAACAAAGAAAAAATGTAAACAATTCTTGAAAAAAATTATCATTTATCGAAGTTTTTTCTTCAGAATATGATATCCTTAATATATTATTTATAAAAGCAATTAAAAGATTATCTAAATTAAAAATGGCTTAGTTTTAATGCATTTTATTTTACTACTCGGAGCAAATTTTTGGATACACAGCTATTTTTAGGAAAAAAAAAAGAGGATGATTTACATTTCCCACGGAGTCCTGCATTTAACTAACAAAACAAATTTTGTGGGTAGTATTGAATTTCTAGATATTTCACGAAATTAATTGCAGAGCAGTTTATGAAAAAATATTTTTACCAAGATTTTCGTTTTGTGGCGTTGAAAGACACATTAATTTGAAAATTATTGCAAAAATCAACTAATAGTCTGATTTTAATGAAACTTTCAGAACTTACTCACAAATGAATGAAATTATTTACGCAATTATTATTTTTAGAAAATCTTGCTGAAATAATTTTTACATCTGTTACCCATACACACACTCCAATTAATTACAAAGAACTTCTAAAAATACCTTATCTATACCAATTTTTTATTTATTAAATAAATAATGTAATCATGCAATTTTTTAAATTACTATGCCATTTCCCGAATAGTAAATTCAAAATGCATTAAAACTATGGTAATTTTAATGTAGATAAACTTTTTATTGATTTTATAAATAATATAATTTCAGGGTATCACATTCTAGTTGTTATCAACTAACCACCATAGACAATCGCATCTACCTCCCATTAGCATGGGACAGGCTAGCCTCCCAGAGAGTAAAATACTATGCCTCCTTGGCCTTACACTTTCGGCGGACCTCAAATGGAATGACTATATTGAATCCATTGCCAAATCTGCTGCTATGAAAGTCGGCTCTCTGTGCAGGGCCCGGAAGTTTTTCCCACATGAATTTATTCTGCACATATACAAATCTACCATCCGCCCGTGTATTGAATATTGCTGCCATATCTGGTCGGGTGCCCCTGCTGCTCTCCTTGGGCTTCTTGACAAAATACAAAGGAGGATCTGTAACGTGGTTGATACTGACTTGGCAGACCGGCTGCAACCACTCTCTCACCGGCGTGATGTGGCTTCCCTGTGCCTCTTCTACAAGTACTTTCATGGCTTCTGCTCCGATGAGCTTAGATCATTGGTGCCGCCTAAGCACGAATTTACACGAGATACTAGATTAGCAACTAGGTCCCACCCTTTTACAGTTAAACAGATAACATGTAACCGTAAATTCTACTCCAACAGCGTCTTTTCTCGCGCTTCCCGCCTGTGGAACTCCCTTTCACAAGTCTGCTTTCCCGACAGCTACAATCTCCAGGTGTTTAAATGTAGGGTCAATAGACACCTCCTATCACACTAACTCCCAACTATTTTCAGAACACTCTCATCTACCCAACCCTCATTCTCGGTATCCTTACCCGCCTATCACCCACCCTCTGACATTTCCTATATTTAATCATCCTTTCTCCACTCTATGTAGCCCCCTGCGCAGTAGTGGCAGTGAAATGCCTTGCTCGGGGTGAAACGCTTATAAAAAAACAAAAAAAATCAATTTCGATAAATAATGAATTTTTATAAGAAGTGTTTTCATTTTTTCTTTGCTAATTAAAGTTTCAAACGTCCTTTAAATTTCTTCCAGTAACTCAGTGTCTTCGGTTTTTAAAATAGACTTTATTTACAAATCGAAAATTCAAAAGCTTAATACAAATCATTTACAATTAAGAGTTTTAAAATAATTTCTAATTCTTTTATTATGTTAAATTGCACATTTTCTTTTACTATGGAAACATATAAGAGATTTATCATTAAAAGGTCACGTTTCAAAAGTTTTTCCCCTTACGAAATGTTAAACTGGGTGATATAAACTTTTTGGTCACCGTACTTCCAGATTGATTGATAAAAGATGCTGTCATCGCCAACTTAAAAATTCAGTGAAACAGACCTTTGTGACTAAGAAATACTGTTATTCTTAATTACATGGCGTAAACGAGTAATATTCATTTAAAATCAGATTAACTTAATTCTAAATTTGCTAATTTTCCAAAATAATGAGTGAGCGATGTATATTTTATTTTTGCAAGATTTTTAAAACCGAAAATTAACTTTTGTTTATGTTGGGAATTCTTGCTTAGGAAACCACACAATACAATAATAGCACAAAAATATATGAGAGGAAAAACGCAAGTGTATTGAACAAAAGATATGCAACCTGTACACGGTTAATAGATTCAGGAATACTTGTTAGTGGAAGTCAAATATATACAAAGAAGTTAGTCCGGTAATAAGTCTATATTTCTTGCTGACCAACGAGCGGCGGTTCAAGTGCTCTGACTAACAACAACAGCTCAACTGACAACCCAACTCAACAGACAACTGCTGTTCTCTGTAGGCAGGATTATTTGCATATTATGGAAGAGTCCAGAGAGTGTGTAAATAGGGGTGACTCCTCAACAGTTTACAAATGTGTTGATCTCTCAAAAAATGCTGAAAAACTGACAATATTTAAAAATCTCAAAATTTTAGATTCCAAGGAATATAGTTTATGTTTGAAATACACTAGGGTATTTTACTTAGTGGAAATAGTAAATTTAATCATTTAGCTTTCATTTAAGCTAAACTTAAATTTTCAAGAAAAAGTTTTTATCTTTAAAAATTCAATTTAAAATTCGGTATCGAAAATGGAGTGGAGGTACCTACATTATGCGATACTGTTTTTTCAGCGAATGAGTCGAGGTACCTATTATAATTATTAACCAATTATTGGTCAGAATAGACGAGTATACAAACGTAGTAAAAAGTGCTCAATACATATATAATGTAGATTTCTAAAATATTTTTATTCAGAAGTCAGTCGATTATGTAACCTTGGAATCAACCATTTTATATCTTCAGGCATTTTACATTGATCTAAAACGCCCAAAGATACTGAAAGGTTGAAACCAAGGTTGCATAACTGACTGACTTCCGAATGAACACACACACACACACACACACACACACACACACACACACACACACACACACATATATATATATATATACACCACAGGTCAAAAGTTTCGTACCACTTTCTGGATTTTTTTTTAATCATATTAAAACGCCACTGATGTGCAGGGAGCTACATAAGAGTGAGAAGATTAGAAAAGAGAAAACCGGAAACTGCATCCTAAACAGGAAACAAGGGATGAGGCTCTTCACCTGTTCAATAGACGTGGGTGGAGTGTGAACTGGGCGATAATTTAGTCTATCTACTCCAATTGAAAAAAAGAAAAAAAAGAAGAAAGAAAGGAGTGAAAAGATTGGAAAAGAGAAAACCGGAAACCGCATCCTAAACAGGAAACAAGGGATGAGCCTCTTCACCTGTTCAATAGATGTGGGTGGAGTGTGAACCGGGCGATAGTTTAGTCTATCTACTCCAATTAGTCTATCTACTCCAGTTAGTGAATTTAGACAGCTAATTGATGACCCTGCCTTCAAGTACAAATTATCAAAACACAGGACCAGATAGAGAATCCTATATAAGCAGAATTTGAAATGATAAAAATTTCTTTATGACCAACTGGGTGGGTGACAAATGGAATTGTACTATAAAACAGGACCGCAATATAAAGATTTTTTTGTGAATTAATAAATTTGTGACCCCGACAAGAAATCAAGGAAGTCATCAGGTGAATATCTAAGTAGGAAACAGAATTTTCCTTGTGTAGGAGAAATTTGGAATAAAATTTAATTAATGATTGCAAGTGAATTTTCAATCAGTTGAAGGATTGAAGTAATGGGCAGTGGAAAACTAGGGAAAGGCGGAGAAGTTGTTTCCACCCCTTGCATAGTGAAGAATTTCAGGAATGGCTGGCACACAAAAACTGACGATGATAGTGATGATGATGAAAATGATGGTGACAGGAGTTTGGAAACAGCAAAAATACAGTTTTCAAGAAAACAAGTGAAATAATAATAACCAGATCAAAATAGTTGGTCACCTTTGTAAGAGATTTTAATTTATACAAGTTACTCTTGAACAAATTGGAAAGTGAGTGAAGGAAACTGAGAATAGCCAGAGTGAAGTAGCACAAAAATATCCAAGGGAGGAGAGGGTATCTTAGACTTGTAATCTTGGGAATTGAAAACAGTTACAATGGAGGCCCACTGGAAATGCATGAGGAATTATTTGAGAGGGATTGAACTGCTACAAACATGAAGAAAGAGGGCAGTAGCCCTCACTGTTGGAAAAGCACTGATTGTCTTGTTTGGAACAGTGACTGAAGGTGATGTCTATGTTATAAGGAAAAAAGTGGAAAAGAATCAAAGACTCTTATCTCAGGTGGCAAAATAGAGTGTGACAAGATTGGATCTTGCAAAGAATAGGGCAAATATCAATTGGTTAATAAGTAACTTACGAGAACTAAGACAGGAGGTAGCTAACAGTTTGGGGCTTATGGCGGATGAGTTTCAGGAATTGAGTGGATTTATACTAAAGTTTTTCCAGTTAATTATCATTACTGGTAAGGTGTAAAGGACAAGTCAGTCCCTAACAATTTTATTGGAGCATGTGAAAGCTCAGCTGGTTATGTTATCACTAGGACACCTATCCCCAAGCATAGTGATCCCTGGTCACTTGAAAGGTCCGTTATCAAAGATACAGAGTGAGTTAGCCCATCATTTGAGGTTACCGGTGAAACCCACCAAAGAATTATGAAAATACTACAATGCGCTAGGCTGTGTTACCTTGTTGGAGAATGGAAGATTGCTAGTGTTAATGTCCATTCCATTGTTAGAGAGAGAAAGTATTTTAGAAGTATATCAAATTATAAATTTACCTATTCCCTACCCCTGAGTAAATCAGAGTTAGTGGGTGGTTGCAAGATACAAAAATGAGATGGAGTATGTAGCTTTGAATTCAGCTGCGACAAAATTTATTATGCTGATAATGGAAGAAGCAAGGAATTGTAGGGATAATGCTTTGGGAATATGTACCTCACTAAGTCTTATATATGTATTGGGTAATTACAAATTGCGTGTAATTCAGCTATTCAAAGGCAGTAGAAAAGGGATTAAGAAAAATTGCCTAGTACAGGTATTGGCAAACACAGTGTTACCACAAGCTATCAGTATATCTGATGGAATTTTGGCAGTGGCTGCACAGGAGCCAGTTGATCTGTCCAGGGTATGTAGGGGAGAATCTACTGAGACACTGAGGATAGAACTTCAATTATCCTTAATAAAACTATTCATGGAGTGTTCAGCATTTGGAATATCCACCTCCTTACCCCCATATTATGAGGCTGAAGAGAAATATGAAGAAAAGGATTCAATTTTGGGGATAATTGACAAAAGTTTAGAAAATTGCACTGAATTATGGGAACCGGTGGTGAGCAGGTTTTCTGAGGTTACCCTAGAAAAGATACCAAAATTGAATAATTAATAACTTTAATACCTTCTTTGGTCTAATTAACTTCTGCTAAGCTAGGATGCTGAAACTATTTAACCCATTAGTACAAGCAGTTAAATCTTGAGAGAGAGGGTTAGCTAAATTTAAATCTGCTAGCCCGAATACTATTAACCAGCAAGATCGATTAGGCAAAAAAGGGAAAAATTTAATGGAAACTTTATGCAGTAATCGGTTAATTTTATTATTATTATTATTATGATTGAGTTCCTGATAAAACTCTTCAAGAAAACTAAGTCTCTCTTGCCCGAAGTGAGCTAGTGAATTAGTTTAAAAAAAAATAAGGTTACCTTTAACTGTTACCCGATTCTTTGAAATCCAAAAGGTCGACCCAAACATTTGGCCTATAGTGTATGCTACTTACTCAGGTCCTTCCCATTGATGCCACACGTTTTTTAAAAGTCTAACCGATAATCTAAAAAATATTCCCCTCTCTATTTTTATGAACGAAACGGTTAATTTCAGAAGAACCAGATGTTTTTTGTTTTTCGTAAAATGAAGACTTGAAAAAAAAAATCGCACTGTGCTTCCATTCGTAGTACGTGCAATGATCCCTAATAGACTGGAAATGTTAACCTTTCAGTGACATTAAGCAAGTCCTCACAACGAGAAATATAATAGGATTTTATATTTGTATTGATTAGTGAAATACATCTGAATTATAAAAGTGTGATGTATAAATTTATATTAAAAGTGTAGGTAACTTAAATATTTTACATTATCTACCAAAACATTCAGATTAACCCTTGAAGATAGAAACGTGACATAGAAATCCGAAGGCATACTGAAATAGTAAAAGAAGGTGTCTTCCAAAAACTAAACCAAGTATTAAACAATAGGAAAATTTAATTAGAAGCAAAAAATAAAAAAAATATTTATACTATTTATATGTGAACTATTGTGATCTTTATTGTTGCTATTTTACTACGTTCTGGCAGTTGTACCCCTCCGGCCTTCACGATTATGAGCTTTCATTCTGAGTTGGCCATCAGTGCAGTGTCATCTGCATATCTTACATTGTTTTTTAACTACGCCCACCAATTAATCCTGGCAAGGCCTCCGGGTCCTTTTGGATATAGTTTTCTATCAGTATGCAAGCGGTTTGCTCTAAGTATAAGTTCTGGATTAGTATAACATCTTTTCCAAATATATATAACTAGCAGTATAGCAAAAGCGTTGCTCGGGTGTAATGAAAGCTTTAAAACTAATCCATAGTCCTGGAGCTCAAACTCAGCCTAAAGGATATTTGTGTGAAGTTTGGTGAGAATCGGATAAAAATTGTGGATTTGTATAAAGGACATACAGACAGATAAACAGACACACACAAACATCTTGCCTTATATATATATATATATATATATATATATATATATATATAATCTATTTTCTGCACTATTGTAAGAACTGCAACCTTCAAACTTCAGAGCATCGTTTCTTATGTCTTTGTCTATGAGTGTATCAAATTTGATTAAAATCGAACCACTCCTTCTATAACCCGATTTTTTCGATTATCGATATTTATCGGGGGTACCTGGACACAAAACCTAGCAAAAAACACCCGCAGACACTTGTAGTAAAACTGTGTGAATTTTCAAGAAAATCGGTTCAGCCGTTTCGGAGTCTATAGGTAACGGACACACACACACACACACACACACACACAAACAGACACACACACACACAAAGTTCCATTTATAAATAAGTTTAGATTTAGATTTTCCTAAGAATTGAAATAGATCCTTGTGTCATATCTCTACTATTATAGATTTCTAACTATAAAATATTAATGCTCCCCGTCCGATTTTCTAATTGATTAAATTTAATCTCAGGTTCATGAGGATGATTAATATCTACTAAGTTATAAGTCAATATATACAGAATGACTTAATAAGGTCTGTGGGTTCATTTAAGCTGTCCAAACCAAGAGCAGCTGTCATAGATTACAAAGAGATGGCAACCTACTGACAGGCAGAGAAATGCTGAAGAGGTGAACCAAATACTGTGGTGTGGCTTGTACACTTAGTAGCGCAATCTAGATACCAATTTACTGCAAGCCGAGCAGTACTTCCACAGAAGCGAAAACAGTTTGCCAGCACTTAGAGGAACTACAAGTATTCTGAAACCTGGCATGTCACGTTAACCCTCTAGGGCCATTCGTATCATATTTGATACAGTATGAAAACAAGCCTTGAAAGAAATATTTTCCTGAAAAATTTTTTAAGAGAAATATTTTATAAATTTCAAATGAAAGCAGTACTGACTGCTCAGTCAATGAATACCAAATGTTTCCTTATAGGGAAATACCAAATGTTTCCTTATAGGGAAATACTGTATCAAATATGATACGAATAGCCCTAGAGGGTTAAGCGGACAATGACTAGTAAAATCAAAAAAAAAAAAAAGAAAATGTTCAGAAGTTTTACTTGGATCATGCTCCAGCGCTTGGACGCTTAAAATGTTGCTCAGCAGATTCTTTCATGGAGATTTTAATCTAAATGGTAAACCGTCTGAAATCGACGAAGACGATTTTCTGGCCATCGTAAAGAATAAATAAAAAAGATTTCAACGGAAAAGATTGCAAAGAGTTTGAAAATTGATATTAAAACTGCCTTTTGGGACTGGAAAAAGTTTTGGTTCAAGAAAAATGGGCGGGTTTGACAAATCGAAAAGGTAACAATTTTCACTGCAACATCGCAAGATTGCATAATTGCCAAAAACGGTCCTTGAAGAAGTTGAAATTGGACCCCCCACCAACATCCACCGTATTCTCCTGACATGGCTCATTCGGACTTTCATTTGTTCTGGTCTTTACAGAAGGAGTTCAATGATAAACAATTAAATTCATACACGTACTCTCAGTCGAGAACTACCATAAAAATTTCTTCTAACAAAAAAACACGAAATTTCTACGAAAACGACACCAACAATCTTGTAGAACAATGGGAGACAGATGTTAAAAACAATTGAGATTGTGTATTTGAAATGTTTATTTTTCCAATGATCTTATACAAGGTATATCAAAAGTAATTTTATGAACTTTTTTACTCACAGACTGTGTCTAACTGACCCCAATATACTGTGCAGTTGACAAAATCAAAAACAAACTACATGTGAGAAATTAAAAATTAAAAATAGCGACAGTTTACTCATATACCCTTCTCTGTGTGTATATATATATATTGTATTTGGGGAGCAATTTTTTATTTATGCAGGTTTGATTGAAACTAATTTCTTTGTTTAAGGTATTTTTAATTTCTTTATTCTTTATTTTTTTTTTAGTTCATCTCATTTTTCATGGTTCCATGGAGAATTAAATTTTAACATAAACTTTCTAAAGTCATCTGAGTACTACACGGCTTTTATGAGCCATTATTTTTTTTTAATCATTTCAAACCAAGCTAGACAATAAAGCCACTAAGACACACATGGTTAGTGACCATGAAAAAAAATTCTATGAAGGAGAGAAACACTAAAAGAACAAGAATTAAGAAAACAGGATATAATGATCAGTATTGCATTTAAATAATGTTTGAAAAAACCCGGTTCACACTCCACCCACATCTATTGAACAGGTGAAGAGGCTCATCCCTTGTTCCCTGCTTAGGTTGTGGTTTCCGGTTTTCTCTTTTCCAATCTTCTCACTTTGTTTTTTGTTTTTTTCTTTCAATTGGAGTAGATAGACTAAACTATCGCCCGGTTCACACTCCACCCATATCTATTGAACAGGTGAAGAGGCTCATCCCTTATTTCCTGTTTAGGATGCGGTTTCCGGTTTTCTCTTTTCTAATCTTCTCACTCTTGTGTAGCCCCCTGCACATCAGTGGCGTTACCGCCTTGCTTGGGGTGATATGATTAAAAAAAAAAAAATCAAAGTTGATTGGCAAACAAGAAACCAGAATAGAGTTTCACAAATGAGAAGTGTGAGAGAAAAAAACTGTTGGTATAGAACTTACGGTTACATCCATCCATTTAAGGTGTAAAATGATGGGACCAAGATGCCAATCTATTACTGCATTTAAATACATAAAGTTTAGGTATCAATCATCAGAACAATTTTCTTGAAAATATTTATAGAAAAGTCATAGAAAAGCTACAATACAGCAGTGGGAAAGTGACAAGATAAGATGTCAGGTCAGAACTCTTGACATTGTAGATGCTTCTTTAGATTTTATTCAGAACCTGTAATTATGTTTGCTTTATAAATATGTACAATATATTCTGTCAAGAAAAATTGTCTAGCATAACATGTGGAACTAACTTTCCTGTAGCGAACCTAGAAATGAATTCTGTATAATCTTTCCATTTCATGTCAGTGAAAAACGTTAGTTCATGAAAGGTGCAATGAGACCCTTTCTTAGAGGTTAGCTTCTGTTATGCTTATGGAAGGTAAAAAAGCTTCTCCTAAACAATTAAAGAGTCATATTTTTGTGCTGATAAACTGATGTCTGTGTGAATGCTTTGTGTTTCTAGTTGTTATTATTACTGTGCAATACATTTTGTATGTTTGTTCCTAAATTGAAGGCTTACAGCCGATCACGTTGAATACACCGGTTCTCACTTGATCACCAAAGTTAAGCAACATTGAGCCTGGTCAGTACTTAGATGGGTGACCGCTTGGGAATACCAGGTGCTGTAAGTGTATAGTGATGGATGTGCGTTGTGGTGCAGTGGATATCGGCCTGGTAAGTGAAATCGGTGAGCCGAGTTTGAATTCCAGTTGAATACCCTGCATTCACTTAAGCACTGGTACCCTTGGGAAAGGTATTAATCCATCCCTTCCCTCCAGTTATGGGTTAAATAACAAGGGTAGGACTTGGGGACCCTGCCCTTAAAAACAAATTTGATAAGCAAAAACAAATAAACTAAATAAAACAAATCAAAACTATTTTCAGCATTAAGGTGGTTAAATGAACCAACCAATTTAAATTGAATGGAATTTTACTGATGTCTTGTTTGTTCTCTATAATTAAAACTTTCAGAATGTGCAGCCATTTTCAAAGAATCTGTATGGTATAATATTTTTGTATTATTGTCAAATAAGTCTTTGACATATTTCTTGTGTCTTGGTTGATTGTGCATTGTGGTGCAGTGGTTATTAGCTTGGAACAAGAAACCAGGGAGCTAAGTTCAAATTCCAGTTGAATTCCTTGCATTCATTTACCTACAAATACCCTTAGGAATGGTATTAATCCATCTCTTCCCTCCAGTTATGGGTTAAATAACAAGACAGATTGGGTTCTATAGTCTTGGCTGGCAACCAGTCTACCACAGAAAGTAATGGCAACCTACTGCAGGATAATCTTCTGCCCGGTCAGTCATATCTCTTTGAAAACATGAGCGCCGAAGTGTGTATCATGTATGGCTCTTAACTGACTGACTGATAATTTAACTGAGCTAATATCAGATAATGACAAGTTAACAAAGAAGATAATGTCATGCTAGTATAACCAATGGATTTTTTATTTAAATTATTATAAAAATACATTCCCTAAGTTAATTCATAGATAATATTGGTTTGTGGAAGAACTGTTGCAGGTGATCATAATAGAGGTTAAAATCTTTTGAATAACTGTAGAGTTCAACTGACTTTTTTCAAGATATATATATATATATATATATATATATATTTTAATTCAGATACTTCAATCCAAGGGAAAAAAGCAGGAAGGTAAATTCCAAAAAACCCGATCCTAATTAATATTAAAAGTTTATTTTAATATTAAAAAATGATACAGGAAGAGAGCTCCATGTAATAAAATATTACAGAGCAAATATATATTAAAAAAGGATTAATTCAAAGATGTTGAATGGCCATTTCGATATGAAGATCCCCACGGGGGACGACACATCACCTCAGCAACAGAAAAAAACCTTTCAGAAACTGGAGAAAAATTAGTCTACTTTTCCTTATAAATAGATTGCAAAGAAATTAAAAAATAAATAATAAAATAAAATAAAAATAAAGGGAAAGAAAAAGAAAAGGAAAAAGAAAAGGAATTTTTTTCTTTAGTTTCTTTCTTTTTCCCTCCCTTCCTTCTTTTATCTCTCTTACCACCTTTTTTCCGTGTTGCTTTAACTGACGTCGATTTAACAGGCTGTCTGTTAATTTTTAGTTACATTCTCCCCTTTTTTTTGCACGATGTCATTTTTTTCTTTTCTTATTTATTTGATTTTATTCTATCTTTTTCCTTTTCTTTAATATATATATATATATATATATATATATATATATATATATATATATATCAATGTCTCATGATGCTTATTTCTTTTGCCTAGTTTGAGGTTATTACAGCATTTTTTGCTGTAGAATACTTTAATGGTATTCTTTTATGTTAGTGTTATTTGTATTATTGTTAATGTTCATTTTTTTCAAAGTTTAATTTAATTAAATTATATATTATGTGGTTAGGGAAATTATTGCTAATGATTCTATTAGATATACATATATGTGTGGTAATTCTTCTTCTTCTTATAATAATAGTGACATACTGTAACATCATAGCTATAAAGCTCTGATGTTAAAACACTATCATCAGGCAGTAAAATGTGGTTAATTCAACCACATGTTACTGCCTGATGATAGTGTTTTAACACTAAAACTTTATAGCTATTAAGTTACAGTATGTCATTATTTTTATTATAATAATAACTACTATATATTTATACTTTATATTTGTATTGAGCACTTTTTAAAGTAAATATCTAACAGTGGAATGTTTTCACTAGTAACTATTACTCATTATTATTTATATATATATATATATATATATATATATATATATATAACTCATATTATTATTATTTATACATATATATATATTACTCATGTTATTATTATTTATACATATGTATATATATATATCTATATATATATATATTAGTCATATTATTATTTATATATATATTACTTATATTATTATTTATACATATATATTTTTCATATTATTTATACATATATATATATATTACTCATATTATTTATACATATGTATATATTACTCATATTATTATTTATACATATGTATATATTACTCATATTATTATTTATACATATATATTACTCATATTATTATTTATACATATATATTACTCATATTATTATTTATACATATGTATATATATATATATATATATATATATATATATTACTCATTATTATTATTTATACATATATATATATTACTCATTATTATTTATACATATATATATATTACTCATATTATTTATATATATATTACTCATATTATTATTTATATATATATATCTATATATATATTACTCATATTATTATTTATACTTATATATATATATATTACTCATATTATTATTTATACTTAATGTATATTACTCATATTATTATTTATACATATATATATATATATATATACATATATTACTCATATTATTATTATTTATACATATATATATATATATATATATATATATTTTTTTTTTTAATCATATCACCCCAAGCTAGGTGGTAACACCACTGAAGTGCAGGGGGCTATATAAGAGGGAAAAGTTTGGAAAAGAGAAAGCCGGAAACCACATCCTAATCAGGGAACAAGGGATGAGCCTCTACACCTGTTCAATAGACGTGGGTGGAGTGTGAACCAGGTGATAGTTTAGTCTATCTACTCCAATTGCCTATTGACAGTTATAAAAGAAATTATGGAAAATATGTTTGTTTATGTGTTTCAATGAATGGTTTTAGTCTATCACTAGATACTTGGTGTTGATGGTCATCATTCTTTTTTATCGGATTAAACTTTGTAAATCATTCAAGAACTTCAAAAGGACCTGTATAAGTTACTTATATATTACTCACATTATTATTAATTATACATATATATATATATATTACTCACATTATTATTATTTATACATATGTATATATATTACTCATATTATTACTATTTATATATATATATATATATATATATATATAATATGAGTAATATTTACTAGTGGAAGTATATTCCACAGTTAGATAAGGAAATTATGCAAATGTTATTTATATATATATATATATATATATATATATGCATACAGGCAAGTATATATGCCTACATATACACACAAGCATACATATATATTTTATTTTTTCATCTCATATAAAATGCTTTCATTTGCAAAAATTACAACTTTGGTTGTGATGGTAACAGGATTTTTGCTTACTTTGAGTGGCACTAAACATGTCTCATGTGACCAGAAGAACAGAATTGTATAATTTTATTAATTTTATAATTCTTTTAATTTTTCTCAATTTTTAAAAATTTTGCTAATGCATTGCTTGCTTCAAGGGGCATCAGTGTGTCTCATGTTACTTCAGCATCTGATTCTCTCATTACTGACCAAATAATGAAACCAGATTGATAATAATTAACTAAAAACTAGAACATCTCTTGTTACAGGAAGAGAAACAGTCACATGGTTTGATTTTAGAAGACTGACAATCCAAAATCTAGTTTGTGACATTGATTTGTATGCAAATATATTTGGGAATTGTATGAATCCATCTCTTTTCCTGACAGCTATGGGTAAATATTAGAACAGACTGGACCCTATAGCCTTGGTTTGTAATCAAAGAGAAGGAAAATTAAATTCAAACTAATTTGGAGAGGATTGGGCTCTCTTAGATTATTTTACCCAGGATGCACCGCTGCTCTTATGGCTGCAGTATATATAGTGTTCCTATGATACTAATGGGTTAGGAGATGCCTTATAACAGGGAAGCTACATTACAATAGTGGAAAAGTAACTGGACAGCACATTCTTTTAAGTCTCTTGAATGAGCAGGCTGAAAGAATAATTCAGACTGTTAAACAAAAAAGGGAAAAACAGAGCTTCTACTAAAACTTAGGCATCGAACGAAATAATCAAATCAGTACATTTAGTTGAAACATTTTCTGCCAAAGTACTTAAATATTGCTATAAACAATCTCATTGCGAGAGTTATCATAGAAAGTTTTGCAATTATGAACAAGATTTGAGAATTTTTAATCTTATTCTCCTTTTATGAAAACAAGGTTATTATTTCTTGTATGAAAACTAGGTTATTATTTCTTTTATGAAAACTAGGTTATTATTTCTTCTCTGAAAATGATGTAATAAATATCAGTGAACCAAATTCAAATACCAAGTTAGTTGATGGTGTTCCCTTTCTGACAGAAGCCCTTAGGAAAAGCATGAATTTGTCTCTTCTCTTACCAGATATGATTAAAATAACAGGGTAGACTGGACTTTCTTGCCTTGAGTGGCAACCAGTCTTAGAAAAGGAAAACTCTGAATTTAAAACCATGCCTGGAGTAGATAGGCTCACTTATCATCCTGTTCATATTTCTTCCTAGTCTTTTGAACAGGAGTCGAGGTTTATTCATTGTTTCCTGTTAAGAATTAGGTTTCCAGTTTCTTCTAATTTCTTTTCAATCTCATTCACTCTGAATAAGCCATTGCGCCATAGTGGCATTATTGCTTTGTTTGGGGTTAAATGATTAAAAAAATCAGTGGGAGAAGTTACTCCAAGGAGTGAGAAGTCTCTGGATCTGATCTGATCTGATAAGCCTTCATCATTGTTTTTGTTTTATTTTTGTCAGTTTTTAGTCAAAGCAGATTAGTCTCTCTAGCCTTGGTTGATAGCCAGTCTAAGAGAAGGAAAATCTGAATTTAAACAGTGGAGAAAGCAAAAGGAAACCATTGCATTATCTTTCCAAGAATGCAGTGCAATTATGCAGATAATAAATAAACAGAATCTGTGGAAGGTCATGATCATGTACACCTCCAAGGTCTGTCAGTTAAGTGCCATACGTGATACACACTTTGATTGATCATGTCTCAAAAGAGACATCACTGACGAGGCAGAAGATTATCCTGCAGTAGTTTGCCATTGTTTCTGCAGTAGATTGGTTGCCAGTCAAGGCTATAGAACCCAATCTGTCCTATTATTTAACCCATAACCAAAGGGAAGAAATGGATTAATATCTTTCCCAAGGGTATTTGTGTGTAAGTAAATGCAAGGAATTCAATTGGAATTTGAACTCGGCACCCCGATTTGTCGTTCTGAGTCAATATCCGCTGCACCACAATGCACAAAAAAGTTTAAAAAAATGTATATTTATTCCAAAGTCATCTCCAAGTGACTTTGCCAGAAACATTTTCCTTATACCAACAATACATCAAATATTTGACTAATTAATGGTTTAGTGATACAAGTCTTACTAATTAACCCATAGGTGGGAGAAAAGAGGTGGATTCATACTTTTCTCCAAGAGAATTTCCATGTAAGTGAATATAATAAATCAAACTGGAATTTGAACCTGGCTCTCCAATTATTAATTTCAAGACACCAGCACATTCAAGTTGGTATTCACAAGCAGTCATTTCAGTACTGGACAGGGAAAGAGGATTTGAAATATTTGATACTCATGGGATATATTGAAAACAAAAGGAACTAAGAGAAGCTGTACATAACCTACCTAACAAGTTTGTATAAATGACAGCACGGCTTCTGCTCCGATGATCACTGGTGCCCCCTAGGTACGAATTTGCACGAGATACTGGATTAGCAACTAGATCCCACCCTTTTACAGTGAACCGATAAAATGCAGCCGCAACTTCTACTCCAACAGTTTCTTCTCTCGCACTTCCCGACTGTGGAATTCCCTTCCACATGATTGCTTCCCCGACAGCTACAATCTCCAGGAGTTTAAATGTAAGGTCAATAGACACCTCCTAACACACTAACCATCTTTCAAACACTCTTCCCATCTACCCAACCCCCAGCCTCGGTATCCTTACTCATCTATCACCCTCCTGACATTTCCTATATCTAACCACCCCTTCTCTTCACCTTCTCCTATGTAACTCCATGCACAATAGTGGCAGTGCCTTGCTTGGGGTGAAATGATTAAAAAAAACAAAGGAAAGTTATGGAGAGCCATGACTAGCCATGGTCCTGAAGAGACATGGCACATAAAAAAAAAGATTTCAGTCTTAGCATAATTCTTAATTTATTTTATTCTGATTAAGGTAGAATTATTATTATCATTTTTCTAATTTTTAATTTTATCAGTTACATCAATTTATTTTTGAATTTGTTTCCATTTTATCCAAGTTATTTCACAGCCTCTTATTTTTTATCCAATGAATCTTTCAATTTATCATTTTTATTTAATCAGTATTGTTTTTTATTGTTGCTAATATCATTAATGCTCTTATTATGATTACCATTATTCTAGTTTCTCTTATCTTCATCGATATTATCATTGATATGACTCATTCATCAACATCATAGCAATCACTTTTATTCAATCATGTGTTCCTATATTTATTCATTTTGTGAAGTGTTACATTCCAGTTTTTCCCTCTACTGTCCATTATGCCTATTGATTTCATGCTTTGTTTCTTTTTGCTGTTAATATGCTGAGAATAATTCTGTTAATATATTGTATTAAACAGTAAATTAGCACAAAATCGAGTGATACATTGGCGTCCATCTTTTTGAGCTCCTCTTTCATATGAATTGCATTGATTTAGTCATGCATTTATCTTTCTACCTTTTGTTTTCTATTATCTGCTGCTTTCTTTCATTTTTTTTACTTCTTTCCTTTATTTTTGGAAATTTCTTTCCCTCACACTTTCTCAATCAATCTTTCCATAATGTTGCTGTTCATTATTATTAGAGATTATTTTTTTTAAATTTATTTCTCATCTTTTCCTTCTTAATTTTCAGGCCCTTCTTTTCTTTTGTTTTCCTTTTTAAATTACTGCTTGTCTTTTAGAAATACTTATGACTTTCTTTCTTTCTCCTTTTACAATGGCCTCTTTATCCCTTCCAATATTATGATCTCTTTATTTTCCTGATATTCTTTCTTTTCTTCACAATATCTTTCTTCCTATGGCATATTTATTTTATTCCTCTCTACTCACTTAGTCATGCATTTTTGTTTTTCATATGCTTATCTTTTGTTTTTTCCTTTTGTTTGTTTCTTTTCACAAATATTTATTTGGCTTACTTTTTTTTCCAGTATTTTTTCATTCATTGTTTCTTCTCTCAAATTTATTCATTCGGCAGTGAATGTTGGACAATATCATCGAAAATGAGGACAAAACTTGAAGCAGCGGAAATGTGGTTCTACAGAAGGATACTGCAAACATCATGGACTGAGCATGCAAGCAACGATGAGGTGTTGGAAAGAATGGCAACGAAAAGGAAATTATTAGTGAGCATCAGGAAGAGACAACTGAAGTTCCTGGGACATGCAATGAGGAAGGAGGGCTTGGAGAACCTGATACTTACAGGCCAGATAGAAGGAAAAAGAGACAGAGGAAGGCAACGGATAACATATTTGCAGGGCCTGATCAGGTGGATGACGGAATGGGGATTATGAGGTATAACAGGAGCAAACATACTAAGAGCCACCAGGGATAGGGAGACGTGGAGAACCATGTTCGCCTACGTCCTGAAGGGACAGGGTACAAAAAAAGAAGATTTATTCATTCTTGATTGTCTGCCTGTCTTCTTTCATTCTCCAACCAAAAACTTTCTTCTTCTTTTCAATTTTTTTAAAAATCTTTACTTTTTCTTTCCCTTTTCTTTAGTATTTATTTATTTGGTTTTGGCTTCTTTTACAATATTTAATTCATACTTTCTTTTATTCTTTTATTCTGATAGCCTGTCTGTCTACCTGCCTGCCTTCTTTCTTTCTTTCTTTCTTTAACTAAAACACTTCCTTCTCTTCTCAGGGTCCATCACTGATATTAGATGTCACCTTATAGTAAAGATGCATTCGTGATTCATTCATTCATTGCTCGTGCTATTTGAGTGACACATTACTTTACTCCCTGACCATTTGTCTGGGATCAAATGTGTCGTATCTATTGTCAATATGATCTTTTATGCTCCACTGCATGAACTGTTCTCTTAACCAAGGTCTTGTTGCTGGCATTTCTAAATCCCCCAAAATTTATCTGCCCTACTCAATTTTACATTTATTTCATTTATGATGTCTATAACCCTGTGATGCTGTTGTGGTTTATTATTTACCTGTTTTGAGAAAAAAGATTTGGAGAATTTAACACTCACAGAACATATTAAAGACAAGAAGGGTGGTTGAAAACAGCAAATAACCACCCTGAGTTTATGTAAACATATAGCAGAGCAAAACCTGAGATGTTTAAAAAAGTTTTCAAATGTTGCTTAGAACTACAAAGGATAAAAAGCTGTGAAGAGCAATCTTCACTCACATCCTGACAGTAATTGGCATAGAAAAAAGACTAATTGTCCAGAAATAGAGGGAAAATTAGATTCATGCCTTAGTGCAAACTGAATCTAAATTGTTCAAGCTGGAGTTTGGGATATTTTGCCAATTAATGATCAGACTTCTGTAACCAGCTACCTGTCCAGATAGTAATAGAAAACATCTGCTATAACCATTGTCAACCTTGACAGAATAAAGCTAAAGATACTCACACATACTTACAGATATAAATGCTTAAGTTCGTAAAAACACTTTCTTCAACAGCAGAAGTGCCTCTGACAAAGACTTCATTAAATGTTAACCCTTAGGTCAGTTATAGCTTTGGGGCTTACATCAAAACAAGTCTCACTGTCTATCTCTCTCTCTCTCTCTCTCTCTCTCACACACACACAGATATATGCATACAATTTAAACAACTATAAAATCTATTTAGATATAAAGATGTGCCCAGAAATGTGGATTGCAGAAGATATTATATACAATTAAAAGAAAACTAATTTTTTTTAAATAAGGTGCATCTCTCTCTCTCTCTCTATATATATATATATATATATGTGTGTGTGTGTGCATAACTAAATATTTGTAAAGATTCAAAACACCTAAGTCCCTATTTAACCCTAGCATGTGTGTATTTAATTTTAAAATCTAGTATTTTTCTTTCTTTCTGCATGTGTGTGTAGAACTAAAATTGGAGTCTATTAGTAAACATTTGCAATACAAATATTTCAATAGCTAAACATTTTTTAGATACAATCAAAAAAATTTTCTCTAAAACAAAATTTATAAGTATTATTAAAGATAGGTTTATGTTTACAAATATTTCTGCGTTACGTGATGTAAACAAACTCTCTCCACAGACACTCTCATGAAATACGTTTCTAATTTAAATTTTAAAATTATTTGTTTCTGATGAAGGACCGAGGACGGTCTGAAATATAAAATATAATAATAGAAATAAACAAATACTGTCAAAAAAATACATTTTTAAACTTACAACTTTTTAGTAGTTTTTCCCTCTATATATATATAAAAAAAATGCAAACTTTACATTATACTCATTTTGAAAAACCCTCCACGTATATACATGGAAGGAAGAAATGGTTGTAAAAAAAGAAAGAGCTAAGTACATGAACATCAGCCAAAACGATTTGGACCGAGCCAGTATGTAGCCCAAAGAAAAAAACCAGAGACGAGTAATCAATAACAAAAAAGTGCTCAATACATAAGCAGAGCAGAATAAATAAATTAACCTAGTGAGCCAACAAACCTACCAAGGTGAGCCAACCTTCCCTGAAGATCTGTTTAGGTGAAACCTTGGTAGGTTTGTTGGCTCACTAGGTTAATTTACTTTATATATATATATATAACACACACAGGTATGTCCTCTCTATTTTAAGAAAGACCATTGTGTGTGTATGTGTCCAAGCATCACAAAAGTAAAAAAAAAAAAAATACCAGAAATTGTTTCTCCATATCTAATTCTCAGATGAAGCTTTAATGAAATAAAACATTAGATTGATAAATGCTTTCTATTAGTTCTTCATATATATATATATATATATATATATATTCTCTGTTTTCTTTTATGACCGGGGTTTAAAGTTTTTCTTAAAAGAAAACAGAAAATATATATATATATATATATATTTATTTAGTTTAAGTTATAGTTTAGAAAATGTAGAAATTATAATTTACTACAAAAGTGTACATTTTGTTTTGACATCTAAAAAACAATGTCTTATCAGGTAGTAATGGTACTTCATCATTAGTAACTACCTGATAAGACATTGTTTTTTCAACGTCGAAACAAAATGTACACTTTTGTAGTAAATTATAATTTGTGCATGTTCTAAACTATAACTTATAATAAATATTCATTGCTCTATTTTTATACTAAGCAGTGTTTTAAATTAATGTTTTGAATGTTGTTAATACTTTCTTCATTCTTTATTCACTTGGAGATATATATATATATATATATATATATACATATATATATATATATATATCATGGAGAAAGAGAGAGAGAGAGACAATAGCAAGCCAGTTCATTAGAGAGTGAAACAGTGATAGCTCAGTTCATTTTCTTAAGTACCAATTCTGAAAACTCTCACTGTATGTTTGCTCTTTAACAGTACCTTATTACTTTATTTTTTGCAATAATTATGTCATCAAGTAGTGAAGAATATATATATATATATATATATATATATATATATATATATATATATATCATAATTTTTTCATTACAATGGTTTATAAAAAGCATTATATCGCAACACAAATTTTTTCATGTTTCAGAACAATACTGTTCTTCTTCAGGTAATATTTTAAAATAAATTGTGTCTTCAACTACTACCCCTCCAGTTTTTAAATAACCATGAATTTACCTTATATTTTCTAAACAAATCATTTTTACAATTAATTTTAAAATATCACCTGAAGAAAAAGAGTATTGTTCTGAAACTTTGTATCGAGCACTCTTTATAAAATAAATGCTTGAACAGTAGGTTTTAATCTACCTGTTCTTGCACTTTCTTAATCGCTTATTCAACAATGAATTAGAGCACTCTAGCTATTGGGCGTGTGTACTCGCTAAAAGGTCTGCCTTCTTCTACCGGACACTTGTGGCCCAGAGGTAGAATCGTCGACTGATGCCGATTTGGTCGGGTTTCAATCCTGGATTAGGAAGCAATCGAAGTCTAACCGTACTGATGAGCTGTGATACGGCGAAACAGATCTGTCTGCGGATGACTATAGTATATATATATATATATATATATATATATATATATATATATATATATATGTTATTGGCTATAATTATTAGGCCACTCCATTTTAAAAAAAGAATGATGTATTTCATACTATTTTTAGTATTTATTGTCAAAGAAAAATAGAATGGTTCTTTTGTTAATACTGCACAATAACATGTGCATTAAATGAAATGTTCTGGTGTCAAGTTTTTGTGCTCTCCCCATGATAGTCTCTTCTTCTTATTGGCTGGCTGAAGCAAAGACTTCCTGGCTGCCTTGTAAAATTTTGTGACATGTCCCAGAAAAGGATATATATATCATTCAAGGTAGTTAAACAGTTAAGGCAAATGTAACTGGGTAGAACAATTTAGTTCGTAAACAAAATGACGGTACTCGTTGTATGCAGTATCCTGAGAAGCAGGAGTAGTCACTAGTGGAAGATCTCTAGTGGTAGACTAATAGACCTTTGGATCTCTCTGTATGTCCTTGACTTTGTCTGTATTTATAGCTGACACCAGCCAATCTCATTCCAGTGAGGGGGAACCAAGGTGTATACATATTCACTACATCATTTTGCAAAGTAATAATAACAACAGAACCATTTTATTTTCATTTAGAATTATCCACTTGGCAATAAATACTAAAAATAGTATGAAATACATAATTTTTCTTAAAAACCTGGGGTGGCCTAATAATTATGGCCGGGAGTGTACATATATATCCTCGTTATTATTATTATAAAGACAACTGTGTGTGTGTGTATATATATATATATATATATATATATATTGTCATCTGCAGACAGATCTGTTTTGCTGTATCACAGCTCATCAGTACAGTTAGACTCCGATTGCTACACAACCCAGGCTCGAAACCCAACCGATTTGGCGTCAGTCGGCGACTCTACCCCTGGGCCACGGGGCGTTCAGTGGAAGAAGGCAGTTTTTTTAGCACATATCATATTACACGCTCAATAGCTAGATTGCTCAAATTTCATTTTTACTGAAATTAGCGATATGCTTGACACCCATACATTAAGTGGATGTGATGGTATTCCAGTCATCATCCTTAAGAAATGTGTCCTCAAACTCTTTTCTGTCCTCTTCAAACTATATAACTCTTGCCTTGCTGATTCTGGCTTCCTTGGTTGCTGGAAGTCCTTCTCTGTTGTTTCTGGTTTTAAAAACACTGAAGAATCCTTTGAACATTCTATCAACCTATCAGCCTCTGACCACTTTTAACAAAGTGTTCAAGGCTATTATCAGTGCTGAAATGATTTAGCATCTCACATCCAACAAATTATTTTCTGATAAGCAGTATGGCTTCCGCTTTACCAGGTTTACTGCTGATGTGCTAATGGTTATCACTGAGTACATATATCAGATCCTTGATATGAACAGCAAAGCCCAGGCTGTTGTGCTTGATATTTCAAAAGGATTTGATAGGGTTTGGCATACTGGCCATTCAGGGTTATGGTATAATTTGACAACTGTTTGATTTAATCTAATCATTTCTGTCAAATCATAAAATAATGGTCACTTTAAATGGGTATACTTCCAAATCCTTTAATGTGAACATGGGTGTCCCTTGAGGCTCTATCTGAGATCCTACACCCTTCTTGATATTTGTCAATGATCTTCCTGATCTAATTGGTTCCAAAGTCTGCATTCATGCAGATGATACCACCATCTACTTCTAACTCAATATAAAGTCTGCCAGTGCTGACCAAGAAGATATTGCTTCTGCTCTTGGGAAGGACCTCCAGTCTGTGATGGACTCAAGTAAGAAATGGCTTGTAAATTTTCATGCTTCCAAAACAAAGCTGCTCTCTTTTAACCACCATAGAGAACCTTTCCTACAGTTGATTGATATGGATCACACTAGGCTCCTCGAAAGCAATACACTGTGCCTTTTCAGCTGGTTTTTTGTGGAAAAAATACATCGAATCAATAGGCACATTCACTGCTAAGAGGGTTAGGTCGCTATGTTGAGCCAGGAAGTTTTTCTAGTTAGAAACCATCTTGCACATTTATAAATTTACCATTCATCAGTGCATTAAGTACTGTTGCCATATCTGGTTAGGTGTTACTGCTGTTCATCTCAAGATTCTTGAAAAAAATCAAGAAGAAAATCTGCAATTAAAATGATCCAATTTGGCTGCTGGTCTTCAGCCTCTTTTTCGCTGGTGAAATGTAGCTTCTCTCTGTCTTTTGTACAAGTATTTCCACTGCTTCTGCATGAATTTACCCATGCAACTTAGATTGGCAACTAAGTTCCACCCTTTTACTGCCAAAAAACCCAAATGTAACTACCAATTCTACTCCAGCAGTTTCTTTCCTCACACTTCTCGCCTGCTGAACTCCTTCTTCATGACTCCCACCTCTCTTTTATCCTTTGTACAATATCACTTGTACTGTTTTCTTTTCTGTCTTCTATCTCCTCTCATTGTAACCCCCTTCTCACCAGTGGCAGTACTGCCTTGTTTGGAGTGAAACAATATATATATATATATATATATATATATATATATATAAATAAAATAGACAGACACTCACATGATGCCTGCCATGTACATCACATGAAAGCATTAAGAAACTCTCCTTTCCAAAAACAAAAAAAAAACCACTAAAAACAGAAAAAGTACATTACAGTCAGACATGAAAATATGACAACACTGACAAAAATAGCATCATTGAAAATGGCATGTGAAGAAGCTGAAAGTACTTGGAAAGTCAAAAATTATGAAACTATTTTACTTTCCTTATTTCTAGTAAAAAGTAATCATCTAAGAATACTGGAAAAATTAAATTAAAAATTAATAAAATCTTCCTTTTAGCAAAACATGTTTCAATGAAAGATTGCTGTCCAAATATCCATTTATATATATATATATATATTTCAAAATTTTTTATTATGTATGTTAGCCTGTTTTAGAATTCCTTAGTGTGTAGTGCAAAGTCACAAAATGTTAAAATGAAGAGAATTCAACCGTTTTCTTTGAACTTTTATTATGAATGTCAGTCTGTTTTAGTATAATTTCCATAAGTAAAGGTGAGATTGGGAAAGGCACATAATATATACAACCACAACAAAAGAAACACTGTTAACAATAATAATCTAAACAATAACAAATACATCATACTACCAACCAACTCCATTGCATCTAATATCCAAAACAATCTATCTCATATAAAGTTTATGAAGATTATCAGATCTAAAAATAGCCGAAATCAAAATGATGAACAAGCAGGTGTATACAGAATAAATTGCTGGGATTGTTCCTCCATGTACATTGGAGAAACAAGTAGAAATCTAAAAAAACGTATATATGAACACAAAAGAGACATCACTAATAATAATCTAAAAAATGCATTAATGATTTACAGGAATAAATTCAACCACAATTTTGATTTATAAAATGCCACACTAATAAAAAGAGTAAACAATTTATTCAGAAGAAAAGTTCTCGAGAGCGCCGTCATCCAGTACTACGAAAACATCAATTTGCGGCCCGGATTTTTTCCCAATCTCATCTTTACTTGTGGAAGTTACACTAAAACAGACTAACATACATCATAAAAAGTTCAAAGAAAATGGTTGAATTCCCTTCACTTTAACATCTCGTGACTTTGCACTACACATGAAGGAATTCTAAAACAGACTAACATATATATATATATAAATATATATTGTGTGTATTTTAGCAGCATTTTTTCATTAATACAGGTGTTCTTGAATAATATAGACAAGTTTTGTCTATTTATTTTATGCAGGATCCTTTCATATAGTCTGATAAGCTTGATAGTGCTATCATTAAAAGACGACAAGAAATCGCAGTAATTGATAAAAAAATCAACAATTACTGCGATTTCTTGTCGTCTTTTAACGATAACACTATCAAACTTATCAGACTATACGAAAGGATCCTGCATAAAATAAATAGACAAAACTTGTCTATATTATTCAATGAAACCTGTATTAATATATATATATATATATATATATATATATATATATATATATATATATATTATAAATTATGTTTTAGAACATGTACATAATTTCTTCTATATATGTCCTTTTCCCTACAATCATATGGTTGTTTCAGTGTTTGGATTTAAACACTTCCTCAGTATACATATATGTATACATGTATACATGAATACATGTATACATGAATACATGTTCTAAAACATAATTTATAATAAATATTCACTGCTCTATACACCATATATCGAGCGCTGTTTTAAATTAATGTTTTGGACACAAAAAATTTTTCTTTTTTCTCTCCTCATTCTATACTCACTTGGATATATATATATATATATATATATATATACAAAAATCTAGAATGAGCCAAAACCTACCGCTGTTTCACACTACGGATCGTCAGGGCAAAGGCTGAAACACTAAAGATAAAAGCAAATAAATAGATATACACTATATGGATATATATATATATATATATATATATTTCCCTCCTATCCTGCTCAGGAGTTTAAATTTTTTTTATGTCTTAATGTAAGATACTTAATAGTAGGTACATCAATGTATATGTTACCGTCATTTTAGATGCTCTACCGATATAAATATTTCGATGTCATTTTTTACACCACTGGCCCACTCGTACTTACCAAATTAAAACAATGCTGTGACATATGTAAAAATATCATTTAGCAATTATTATTATTTTCACTTTCTCTTGACTGCAATTGTGAATCTATATGTGATCTTTTTTTTTATTTAATTTTTTTTTCCATTTCCCTTCCTGTTCAAGAAAAAGACAGATGGTAAAACCCATATAGATGTCACCATATTCCTCAAAGAAGAAAAAAAAAGTTTGGACATAAATTACTACAGACAACTAGTAAGAGAATCTAACACATTCGCAAAAGAAAATCAAGCGGCCAAAATTACAAAAGTGAACATCTGCTTTCTTTGATGGAAATTGAGAACTGTACCAGTTTTTTTTTTTGTCTATTTTTGTTTATAACATAAAAAAAATATTCACAGATGAAATAAAATAAGTACACATTTCTTCAATATTTTATATAGCCCTTATTTTTAATAAACTCATAAAGATTAAACAGGTTAATAAAAGTTTGATCATTAATTTTTAGCAATTTCAAAAGACGTACTTAATTCTTTTTTCTTCCTACTTATATTTTATTTTGTATTTTTTGTTCCTCTTCATTAAGAGTAATTCATGTCTTCCTCAGTCTCGTTAGAGTTTTTTTCATTTTGTATTCTCTCTCTCTCAACCCATTATTTTCATATATTTCTATAGTTACTCTTCTTTTCTTTTTAATTCTTCTTTTTCATGATTGCTTTTCCTTTCGATATTTCTCTATTCTCTATTTCACCTTTTCTTTTTATTTTCTCTCTCCTAATCCCCATCTCTAGAATTCGTCTTTTTTTCTTTTAATCTTTCTGTCATTAACTAACTCCACCATTTTTTTTCCAGTCTGTCACCTCTGACTTCTAACTCATTATTTCTTATATTCTACTAAAATGGATTTTTTTCCGCAAGTCTAAAAAGTAATACTTGCAGTTATATTGTCAACAGAATATTGACCTCAATTTCTGCAAGAAACACTCTTTTCATGAATGTAATCAGGTATCTTTTAACTGTGTACTCTGGACACCTTCACTGACTCAACTGATATTTTCCAACATTCAGCACATGAGACATCTATTTAATATTTATATTTACCTAACTCTCCCACTATCTCTCTCTCTCTCTCTCTATATATATATATATATATATATGTACTCACACACATATATATATATGCACAGACACATATATACATAGACATATAGATATATACAGAGAGGGTGTGATGGATAAATTATTGGTATTTTAGAATTTTGCGCATGTGCATTGTTTGTTTTTGATTTTGTCAATTCCACAGTATAGTAGGGTCAGTTGGGTACCATCTGTGAGAAAAAGAGTAGCGTGAAGCAATTCACTCCACCAGAAATTTGGAAACAACATGCTGTACTGCTTAGCATTTGTGCCAAAAGCTCCAATACAAACATTTTCAGAGTGTTTGGATGCCAATCTGAGGACAGTGCAAGAGGATTCAGAAAAAGCTGAATGAGTTTAATGAAGGTGAGGGCATCAGACTCAACTTGAAGACCTACATCAAGTGCCTTGAGGAGAAAGTGCTGCCTTGCATCAAGAGGGTGGCTGCAGGAAAACCCTATGTCTGGCAAAAGGAATCTTCTCCGAGTCACACAACTGGGTGAATCCAGTCATGGCTGTCAGACAATTTCTGTGACCACATTACCCTTTATATCTGGCTACCTAACTCTCCAGATAGTAACCGTCTTTATTATTTATGTGGGGTATAGTTGAATGGTAGAAAACTCCTTGTAACACTAAAGATGAACTGAAGGCAGAGATAATGGTAGCAACACAAAAAAGGAGACAGCCCAGAAGATATGCAAGAGATTCCCAAGTTGTCATGATGCTGTGGTTGAAGCCAATGGCGATTTTATTGAATAAATTTACTCTTAGGTATTTCAAGAACAGTCAGTCATTTGAGTGCCATATGTAATACACATTTTGGGTGATCATGTCTCAAAAGAAACATGACTGACTGGCAGAAGCTTATCCCGCAGTAGGTTGCCATTGCTTTTTGTGGTAGACTGGTTGCCAGCCAAGGCTATAGAACCAAATTTGTCTTATCATTTAACCCATAACTGGAGGGAAGAGATGAATTAATACCTTTCCCAAGGGTATTTGTGCATAAGTGAATGCAAATAGTTCAACTGGAATTCAAACCCCAAGTTCGAATTTCAAGATAATTTTGTGTCCTTTTGATAAATGTACTGTTAAAATGAGATATCAGTGTTAATGTAATTTTTGCACAATTTAGATGACTATTCATCCATCACACTCTATATACATATATATATATATTTGATTGTTTAATATTTAGTTTTCGATCATAATAAGGTTAGACCAGTACACATTTGTATTAAAAAGTGTTCTATACAATTATATTGTAAAACTTTTGAATATTTTCCATTTTTAAACGAGTTATTTTGCTACCTTGGTTTATTAAAATATATTAAAATATTTTAATAAGTTATTAAAAATCGCCTGAAGACACCACTCATGGTAGAAACCAAGGTAGCGAAATAAGTTGTTTAAAAATGAAAAATATATATATATATATATATATATATATATATGTATACACACACCTATGTGTGCTTGTAGGATGTATAATTGGATCTGAATCAAAAGTGAAGATAATAAGAAAAATTGGAAAATTTATTAACAATGCGTTTCACTGAGAGCATCTGGTCTCTTTTGTTTCCTCAAGTTAGGATGAAAGAAAGACAAAACTGTATGTGAGGAAAAAACGATATATGTGGAAAAATGCATGGAATCTCTAAGGTTAAGTAGCAACCATATATAAAATTAGATACCTTATCACATCCTCATGTCCAGATTCAATACAGTGTTTGTCTGCTTCTTTGTTTAGTTTTTGTTTTATTTCTATCACAGGTGCTTAGTGTTATTGTTTATATATATATTTGGGAAAGAATAGCAGACTCATAAAGATAGAGAGGATAATCCCAAAGATTTTATCCTATTAATATAGAATATTAATTAGAGAAAGATAAATAGCTCAATGGATGTTATCTAGAGTGTTATAAAGCACTGAGAGGAAAAGTCAATGCATATTTAAATGCTTATAAATTGATATTTATTCTAACAGTGTAAATTTACTTACATTGTCTCATTCAGACCAGTGAAAATGGTTTTCCAATAATCTAAATGAAACACTGCATGTAAATTTGCACTACCAAAATAAATCTTAATTTATAAACATCTAAATATGTGTTGAGTTTTTCTCTCAATATTTTATATATATATATATATATAAAAGTGAATAAAGAATGAAGAGAATATTAACAACGTTCAAAACATTAATTTAAAACAGTCCTCAATATAGAAATAGAGCAATGAATATTTATTATAAATTATAGTTTAGAACATGTACAAATTACAGTTTACTCCAAAAGTGTATATTTTGTTTTGACAATGAAAGAACAATGCCTCATCAGGTAGTTTAATGATGGTAATAAACATTATTTTTGAAAAAGAAAATTAAAAAATCTCACTTCCCTTTATTTTTTGAAAATTTTCCAAAAATAAAGGGAAAATGAGATTTTTTAATTTTCTTTTTCAAAAATAACGTTCATTACCATCATTATTAAGTACCTGATGAGACATTCTTTTTTCGATGTCAAAACAAAATGTACACTTTTGGAGTAAACTGTAATTTATACATGTTCTAAACTATAATTTATAATATATATATATAGTTGTTCTAAAGTAGGTAGACAGTAGGTGGAATAGGTTTGTGAATAAAGCTGTTCCACAGTTTGTTCAATAGCCTAATTCAAAAGATCTTTATTTCTAAACAAGATAAAGTCTCTCAACATTATTCAAGGGCAATCTGTGAATATTTTGTTGAAACATTTTCTGAGAAATGGATTGGCCAAAGAAGTCTAATTGATTAGCCAGCAGGTATGGCTGACTTACCCCCAATGGATTTCTTCTTTAAGGAAGAACTCAAGGACAAAGTTTATAGTCAAAAACCAAAATGTGTTGGTGATTTGAAAACTGATATAAGAGATTAATTTCAAGAAATTAATACACAGTGACTTGTGCAACAATATTCATTGAAGTGCAAGAGGCATACTTCAAAGCTGTGTAAATTGTGATGGACAGTTTGAGCACCTGCACTGATAAAATTTAAGTGCTTTTAGACCACCTTGTATATATATATATATATATATATACTAGCAGTATAGCCTGGCGTTGCTCAGATGTAATGAAAGCTTTAAAACTAATCCATGGTCCTGGAGCTCAGACTCTTTGGACGTTGGCACAAGAGACTAAAAAGCAATAGTTATTTCCAGTTAAAGCAAAACCATAGAATGAAAGAAAAATGAATGGATGTAAGTCAAATTTTGATTTCCTGGTATCGATATCAAATTTTCTGCACTATTGTAAGAACTGCAACCTTGAAACTTCTGAATATCATTTATTATGTCTTTGTCTATGAGTGTATCAAATTTGATTTAAGTTGGACCACGCCTTCTATAACCCAATTTTTTTGATTATTGATTTTCAATATTTATCAGAGTTACCTCTACACAAAACTTAGCTAAGAACACTCACAGATGCTTATAGTACAACTGTGTAAATTTTCAAGAAAATCGGTTCAGCCATTTCAGAGTCTATAGGTAACAGACACAGACACACACAAAGTTCCATTTATAAATACGTTTAGATTTAGATATACAAGTTATGGGTTAAATAACTGAGGTCTGCTGTTCATGCGATCTGTGCCGAACTTCTGCACTGATTGTTTGTTATCAGCAGTTCCAAAAAGTGTGGATGGTGCTACACAAGCCGTCACCACTCTAAACAATTCTCTGTGTGGCCCTCTGAGTTAGACACTCATAGACTTAAATTGATGGGAGAGTCCATAAAATATATATACATACGTGCATATAGATGTACATATATACACACTAACCCAGGGCAATGTGGTGTAATGCTGAATAAGTTTTTCTCACTAAGACAGTTACAACAAAGTAGTGTGTTCCAACTTCACTGGATACCCTATAGTATGCTTAGAAAATCACTATACACACTAACACAGGCAGAAGAATATGTAAGAAACTACATGTTTTGTATACTTGAACAAATATACCCACATATCATATGTGTGATGTTGGATGATTTTTTTTTGTGTGTGAATATATGTGCATGTATGCATTCAACATATACATACACACAACGCAAAGAGAAAAAATCTACTTCAAACCATTAACTAGCACATAAACTATGATTTAATATGAAAATAAAAAAAATAAGAACAGTGAACACAACGAATGCAAAACACTTTGGCTACAAATCTCCAGAGACATGGTGCAGGATATAACATATAATCAGCTAGGTAACAAACTTGATTTGTATTAATTCCATCTCTCTCTTTCTCTTCAAGAAAAGATTGCTTCCCAAATATCTATCTATCTATAGATAGAATATACACACAGATACCTATATATATATATATATACACACACAGATATCTATATACACATATGCAGATAATTGGAGTAGATAGACTAAACTAATTGGAGTAGATAGACTAAACTAATTGGAGTAGATAGATAAACTAATTGGAAAGTAGAATTAGGACAAACAATTGGAGTAGATAGACTAAACTATCGCCTGGTTCACACTCCACCCACATCTATTGAACAGGTGAAGAGGCTCATCCCTTGTTCCCTGTTTAGGATGTGGTTTCTGGCTTTCTTTTTTTTCAATCTAATTACTCTTTTCTTTTATTTTTTTTCTCAATTGGAGTAGATAGACTAAACTATCACCCGGTTCACACTCCACCCACATCTATTGAACAGGTGAAGAGGCTCATCCCTTGTTTCCTGTTTAGGATGTGGTTTCTGGCTTTCTTTTTTTTCAATCTAATTACTCTTTTCTTTTATTTTTTTTCTCAATTGGAGTAGATAGACTAAACTATCGCCTGGTTCACACTCCATCCACATGTATTGAACAGGTGAAGAGGCTCATCCCTTGTTCCCTGTTTAGGATGTGGTTTCTGGCTTTCTTTTTTTTCAATCTAATTACTCTTTTCTTTTATTTTTTTTCTCAATTGGAGTAGATAGACTAAACTATCGCCCGGTTCACACTCCACCCACATCTATTGAACAGGTGAAGAGGCTCATCCCTTGTTTCCTGTTTAGGATGTGGTTTCTGGCTTTCTTTTTTTTCAATCTAATTACTCTTTTCTTTTATTTTTTTTCTCAATTGGAGTAGATAGACTAAACTATCGCCCGGTTCACACTCCACCCACATCTATTGAACAGGTGAAGAGGCTCATCCCTTGTTTCCTGTTTAGGATGTGGTTTCTGGCTTTCTCTTTTTCATTCTTTTTACCCTTACATAGCCCCCTGCGCATCAGTGGCATTATTGCCTTGCTTGGGGTGATATGATCAAATATATATATATATATATATATATATATATATATATATATATATACACATACATATACATAGATAAAAATAGATGCATATATGCATAAATACATGTATTGTTACGTCGGGTAACAGAATTATGTGAAATAATACAAACGTAAAAGGACAAAAGTAGGTGTATTGACAGGAAAGAGAAGTAGTTACAAGAGGTGAGGATTAGTAGAATACAGAACAAGGTAATTAGTATACAGCATCGTTGTAGAGATGTGATAGACTGACTAGTAGAACATTTCCGGTGCAATACTGGAAATACTTGACTGACTCGCTCACTCAACTTCCTTCCCCGAGGTATAATCACTACTATTTTATATAGTGATTCGAATAGTCCATTTCTGTGGAAAGGTGGAGAGCGCCCCAATATATATATACACACAGATATATATATATATATACACAAACACACACAAATATATATATATATATTGTTTAATACTTAGTTTTTGGTCATAATAGGGTTAGACCAGTGCACATTTGTATTCAGAAGTGATCAATCTAATTATATTGTAGAACTTTTGAATATTTTCCATTTGTAAATGAGTTATTACGTGATCTAGGTTTCTACCATGTGGTGTCTTCAGGCAATTTTTAATAACTGATTTTACAGTTTACTGTTTTTCTTTTTAAGAACGCTCACATAATGGTGTTTTTTTTTAACGCTCATGTGGCAGTGAATTTTTGAACACATAATTCTAAAAATTAAAACAAATGATGTCGTTTCCATCCATGGTTGTATGAACCTAAGATGTATTTTTTACTCTGGTTACACTGAGTCATAATTTTCCTTCTTTCATTCAACAGTTCATTTTTGTTTGAGAAGCGCATAATCTCTAACTTTTCTTCTTGACACAGTCTACATATTTTGCCACCATTGTAAGGCTTGGCAGTTGTTACTATACTCCACATTATGTCTGGGTCTTTTCTATATTTTGATTTTAATTTCCACACATGGCTGCTCGGAACGAGAAATCGGAGAGCCGAGTTCAAATTCCAGTTGGATTCCTTGCATTCACTTACGTGCAAATACCCTTGGAACAGGTATTAATCCATCTATTCCTTCCAGTTATGGGTTAAATAACAGGACAGATTGGGTTCTATAGCCTTGGTCGGCAACCAGTCTACCGCAGAAAGCAATGGCAACCTACTGCGGGATTATCTTCTGCCCAGTCAGTCATGTCTCTTTTGAGACATGATCGCCCAAGCGTGTATCACGTATGGCACTTAACTGACTGACTGACCTTTGCCTTGTAAATGATTTCTTTTGTGTTGCAAAGTTCTTCAAGTGGAAATTTATTTTCGTCCCTGCAGTTGCATTCTTTATTAGTGGTTTTGTTTTGTACAATGCTATCTAAGTTTCTGGCTTTTTGTTTTTTTATGAAACTAAATCACTAGTACAACTATTTGTATTGAGGCAATATTCATTAAAAAAAGTTAAGATGTCGATTAATAGAACCGGCTATGAATCCTGTAGTAATGTTTGAAAATGTTTATAAAAAGAACAGTTTTTTTCATGCTGTAATACATGCATGACAATGACATTACAACAAAAAAAATCCATAGTGGATAATTTTCATGTTCTAATGAATGCTAAGAATAACGGTCAACCATTACATCTGAAGCAAAATGAAAAATTTACAGTAATTTTTAGCAACACAGTTTTGTGGTTACTTTTTCTTACCACAACTTACATGTCTTAGACCTCTCGACCATGTGACCAGATCAAATGGTAGCTTCCCCTATATAGATGGGGGTCGCAGGTTCGAATCCTGCCGAATGGCACACATTTTCGTAATAAAAATTTATCGTAAATAATCAGGCCGGGAGATAAAAATATATAATACTGTTTCATTAAAAACAGAATATCTACTTAAATATGAGTATCGATAAAAAATAATGTTCAAACAATTCATTTCAAATTGTCGGTTGCTTATAACCAAGTTTCGTTAAAATATATATATATATATATATATATATATATATAAATCTGCAGAAAAGCCTGTTTTGATGTATCATAGCTCATCAGTGCAGCTAGATTATCAGTGTAGCTTTAAGCTGGGATCGAAATCTGACTAATCTGTCATCAGACAAAGATTTTACTAATGGGCTATGTGTACATGGCAGCCTTTCACTCTGGGTTATTAACAGGATGTAAACGAACCCTAGTGACTTAGAGCATTAAATTTGATAGCCGAACCTTAGCACAACAGCAGTCAAAGAACATAGCGTAAAGCCACAATCACCATTTAACATGAAATCAACCACCCTCTCTAAAATGTTATATCAACTAAGGGGGGAGCAAATAGACATATCTATATATCTATCTCAATCTATCAATATATATATATATATATATATATATGCATGTCTCTCTCTCTCTCTCTGCATATATATATATATTTTAAATATATAACTTTAATCCAAAAAAAAAAGCAGGTAGGTAAATCCCAAAAACCTGATCCTAATTAATATTAATTACATTAATATTAATAGTGATCAAGGTGGTGGGCTCAATGTAATTTATATTTAAATTACAGAGCCAATTATAAAATAAAATAAATTCTGATGTTCAAATCAGTTGTCTGGCCATTTTTACATGAAATCCCTGAGAAATTTTATGTATCATCAGCAACTTCTTTATTACAAAAGTCAATTTACAAAATAAACTAAGATATTACACCGGCGGAAGTTAAAAAAAAAATACATTACGGAAAGATTAAAGGGGTGGGATTAATAAGAAAGCAGACAAAAATCTATGTCTATTTTTATTTTTAGATTTTTGAAAACCCTTACTTTTAAACTGAGTTGAGAGTTGAAAGTGGAAATTTAGCCTTGTCTGGCTCTAAGAAATGGAAAAGGGGGAAGGATAAAGGAAAGAAAGAAGTAAAAGGGGAAAGAAAAGTGGGAAGTGGTGGTTGACAGAGTCGTAAGCTAAGGAAAGAAAAAAAAAAAATTAATCTCCATAGAAGCTTTGGGAAATGTTTTGGTGGGCTCATCATGATCAAGCTATTGAGCTGATTATTACGGTTATCATAAAGGATCTACTTTTCATCACAAGTGACTAAAAAAAGGGGCTATTGGTTTTACATGGAAAGAGCATTGAGCAATTCATTGAGATCATGAGGAACCCATTGACTTTTTCACCTTGTCTACTCTGTAAATGGTGTGAGCCTGCTACAGTGCTGACATCAAGCATCTGAGACATTTTTCTGAGACTTTGACGCAGGTTTTGCTCAACAACTGTATGGAATTGTTTGTTGTCAAACTGCATCAACAACATGTGTGGGAAGGGAACTGGTAAAATCATCCCTGGTTTCAACCATGGCCTCAACACAACTTCAAAATCTCTTGTAACTCTTCTGAACAGTCTCTTTGTTCAAGCTGGAAAGTGCTGTCATATTTGCCTTCAGTTCATCATTGTTAATTCTCATTCTACTGCACACCATATATAATTGCCAATGTGATTGCAGTCTGGTGAGCTAGGTGGCTAGATGTAAGGGGTGATGTGGTCTCAGAAATTGTGTGACGGGCATGATTGGGTGCTCCTGCTAGTGTGGCATAGAGTCTTGTTGCTGGATATAGGGTCTTCTATTAACCATCCTTTTGACCCAGGATAGCACTACCTTTTCAAGGCACTTAATGTGGGCTTCCATATTGAGTCTGAGGCACTCGCGAACAAATTTGGGAGTCTTTTCCTTATGAGAATGATCAGAGTGATTTTTCCAAACTGCTGAACATTCATAATCACTATTAGACTCATCCAATCCTTTCCAAGCTCTCTGTACTATTCTGAGGTTGACACTTAAACACTCAACATATTCGTATTAGAGGTGCCAGCATGAATGTTAATCAGTACAGCATATTGTCTTCAAATTTCTGACAGAGTGATTTGTTTCATAGTGCTCTTTTTCTTGCAGAGGTTACCCAATTCTCTCAACTTTACTGAGCAGTCAACAAAACAAAAAACAAACAACACACATATACAAACTTAAATATAAAATGACAACAATTTACCCATCACGCTCTCTTTCTCTCTATATATATTTTTACACACACACACACACACACATATATATATATATTGCTCTTTATTAGAAATCTACTCTTCAAGCACTTTACTTGGCTTTGTTTGCCTTTAGGCTATTTTTCTTTTTTCAATACTAGCATTTTAGTTTGAGGCTTTATCTGGCTAAGTATTGTAGGTCTTGGTGAGTTGTTCATTGATTAAATCAATGTTTTTTTCTTTTATTTATATATATATATATATATATATATAGATAGATAGATAGATATATAATTATTATTATAATAGCATACTGTAACTTAACTATAAAACTTTGGTGTTTAATGCACCATCATCAGGCAGTGAAATGTCTTTAATTTACTTGGATGGATATATATATATATATATATATATATATATATATATATATCAGGCCAGTAAATGTAAATAAGTAGACATACTGTTTAATAAAAAAACAGAGCATCTATTTAAATATGTGAATCCATGAAAAAAAAACATTTAAATATATATATATATATGAGTGTGTGTGTGTATATCTCCATATAAATCTCTCTCTCTCTCACTCTCTCTCTCTCTCTCTCTATATATATATATATATAAATATATTGTATTTAAGCAGTAATCCCACTTTTATGTAAGTTTCATTAAAAATGACAGTCAAGGTGTTATGTTTACTTTTTAAATATGAGAGATATGCTTAAAACATTTACCCCATACATGTCTACTAAGACACAGCGTGTTACTGAGTGTGAAAGAATATAATATAAGCATTATAAAGGAGCAAAGAAAATAAACCAACTGAAATTAGGAAGGCAGAACATAACAACTGATAGTGCTTTTAAATGTTTGAAGATCCAACTTGACTGGAAAGCAAGAAGTAAGAAATAAAACTCCTTGTAGAAAAATTATAAATATATCTAGCATTTCAACTGTAACACATCACTCAATAAATCCTGGACCTAACTAATAAAAACAACAACTTTTAGATAAAATTCAACTTTAATTATCAATCTAGGGTGATACACTAATTCCAATGTTTCTCTAACAATTCAATGCCTTTTTTGTAGAACGATTTGTCTTTGGCCTCAAAATACGCGTCAGTTTCCGATATCACTTCTTCATCGAAGAGCATTCTACTGAGGTCTGCAAACAGCCAATAGATACTGTGAGCTATATCTGAAGAATAGGGTGAATGAGGAAACAATTTGAAGTGCAATTCATGTAGTTTTGCTATCGTTGCAATCAACTTGTGACATGGTGCATTGTCTTGGTGAAAGGTCACTTTTTCCTTCTTCATTTGTGAACATTTTTTGGCAATTACTTTTTTCAAACACACCAATAATGCAATATAATATTTGCTATTAATAGTTCTTCCTTTGTCAAGGTAATCAATGAACAAAATACCTTGTGCATCCCAAAATACAGAAGCCAAAACCTTGCCTGCTGATGTTTGCATCTTTGGGTGCTTTGGATGGCTTTCATCTGCTGCTGTCTACTCAGCTGACTGCTGATTTGTCTCTGGAGTGAAGTGGTAGATCCATGTTTCATCCATTGTCAGACATTTATGCAAAAACTTCTTGTTGCATTGAAACAGATACAAACAATGCTCTGAATTGTCGACGCGTTGTTGTTTTTGATCAAATGTGAGCAAACACGGTACCCACTTTGAACACAGCTTTCTCATTGACAAATGTTCATGCAAAATAATGAATACAATGCATTCTGATATGTTCAACTCCTCTGCTATCTTATGCAGCTTCAATTTATGATCTGCCAAAATGTGTTTGTGAATTTTTTTGGTGTTTTCCAGGCAACCTAAGCATTCAGCAACATTTGTGTCTGTACGACTGCATTTAAAGTCAGCATACTACCTCTTAACCATTGTTTCCAACAGAGCAGAGTCTGAATAACTTATCAAGCCATTGCTTTGCTTGAACAGCATTTTTTCTCCATCAGAATACAATGCTTTTTCAACACATGAAATTCAGATTTTTCTGTTGTTTTGAAAATTTGCAACAGTAGCTTCATTTAAATAAGTGTAATTTGCAAACTCCAGTTGGGCCCAAATTTTGTTATGTGCCATTTAAAGGTTGGTACTTCATAAAAATCATATGAATTTTTTATTAGTGGGGCCATCTATGTGTCAGGCCTAGGACTTATTGAGTGACATGTTAAAATAATAACTAGGTACAAAAGAGGACTGTTCATCAGAAAATTACCATTGAAGTATTTATCAAAAAGGCACAGCTAAGCTACATTAAGGTGTTGGGAAAGTAAGTAAAGCTGTGATTCTATGTTAGAACCAATGACATTGCAGATTCTTCTTTGGATTTTACTAAAATCCTCTAATGATATAGCAGCAGCATATGTGACCATAGATGTCAGAATGGTAGATTTATAAATATGTAAGATAGATTTTGGCAGCAATAATTGTATGACACACTATACTGAACCAACATTCTTATCAGCAGACCTAGCAAATGATTCAATATAATTTCTACTTAATGTTAGAAAACATTAGCTAACAAAGCATCTAGAGGTTAACATTAGTCATGTTAATAAAAAGTAGAAAGGGTCTTCTCACATGATTATCTATCTTTTTTCTTGTAGTGACACACTTTTAGTAAAAAAAGTAGATTCCCTGATATATATATATTTTCTAAACATGTACTGTTAAATATAAGAAACAATGAATGCCTATTGTGTTTAATCATGAGTTCTCAAATTTGCAATGCGGTTCTATGAATCTGAGAACTGCATTTGTTTTTTTTGGTAACTATTGCTGTTGCTTAGTGGAGTTTTATGTCAACACAAGATAAAATCGTTGCTGATGGTGGAAGTTATTGTGTTACCATCCTTATAACCTCTCTGAAGATGGCTCATGTGAGCCGAAAGCTTAGAACCAACTTAATAAAAAATGATCCAAATGTTGGAGAATTTTTGTTTTTATTTTCAACTGAAATTAAAGCCAAAATACAACATTTAGAACGGCTCATGATTAAACATAATAGACATTCATTGTCTCTTATATTTAACAGTATATGTTTAGAAAATTATTTGCTGCCTCGATACACTAAATATATATATATATATATATATATATATTTGTCACTTTAACTGGGCAGGTTCATGCTGATTTCAAAGTTTCGTGTAGACACTTATGATGCCTTCACTCATCTAGGCTAGGTATAAGGTTTAAAGTCAGTTCAAGTGACAAATCCTTTGCACTAAAACTATGAACCCTCTGCCTCTACCCCAATATTGAGCACTGTACAACAAAAACCTTCTTGCTAAAATACTTTTTATCAATAAAACTATTGAAAAGACACCAATGTTGGCACTAAACATTATCAAAACTCTGTGTGTGTGTGTATATATATATATATATATATATATATATATATATATATGGGTAGTGAAACTTACTAAATATTAAATAAAGTAAGTTGTCCAAAACAAGTCAGAACCTGTTTGAAAAAAAGAGCATAGTGTGGCCTCAGAGTTGTCCACTGGAAATACATGCAGGGACCCCTACCCATGCATTACATGGCACTACAAATACCCCTGATTATATGTGACTGTTGATTAGAGCAGCCTCTCTATGTGCTACCAAAGAGACTGGGCTCCTAATAATGAGTCTGAAGCAGTAGCTAGCAAACTGACAACCTGATAACATCAAAATGGAAAGTCACAGCCACTGGCTCGTCCAATCACCAAAATGTTAAGACACTTAAATTATTGTGGGTCTGGTAGATGTAAGAAAGAAGAAAAAAGCTAAAGTGCCAGTAAACCATCTCTTTAATAGGGAACAGAGGATGATCTCTCCACTTATTCAATAGACATGGAAGGAGTATGAGATAAGTGAGCCTCTCTACACTACCACCCATGATTATTAGGCCACTCCAGTTTTTTAAGAAAAATGATGTATTTCATACTATTTTTAGTATTTATTGCCATGTGGATAATTCTAAATGAAAATAGAATGGTTCTTTTGTTAATACTGCACAATAACATGTGCATCAAAAGAACTGTTCTCGTGTCCAGTTTTTGTGATCTCTTTCCTAGACTGGTCTCTTCTTCTTATGGGCTAGCCAAAGCAAAGGCTTCCTGGCTGCCTTGTAAAATTTTGCAAAGTAATAATAATGAAAGAACCATTATATTTTAATTTAGAATTATCCATTTGGCAATACATACTAAAAATAGTGTGAAATACATACATTTTTTTAAAACTGAGGTGGCCTAATAATTATGGCCTGTAGTGTACTTCTATTAACCTGTTTTAAAATAAAAGAAAAAATTAAATTATTAAGTTCAATATAAACTTTCTTCAAAAAGCATTATCCAAGAAAAAAAAATTCCATTCAGTTTCCTCAGGAAATACTACCAATTAAATAATATTTTTTATTCTGAAATATTTGATGAGCCTTCTGTTTTGCATAGAATATGAAATAATTAGGCTGTTGGCGGAGCTTAAAAGTGTTCTCTTTTATTTTATGACAAACAAAAGTTTATTAGCTTGCTACTCTTTTGATCTGGATCAAAAAGATGGAAAAATATAATAAAATTCAAACATTCATATCTTATCCTTTGAAATCAATAAGATTGTTGTTTTTTTATATATGAACATTATATCAATATTATATTTGTATAACATTTTGTGTGTAGATGCGCACACCTGTTATTGGGCGAATAACATACACACAAGAGAGGGCATCGTCATTATTTATTCCTCATATAAATAGGTGCTTCTTCTGATCAGTCAGGACTACTAGTTTCATGCCTGCAGCAGTAAAAAACTTTCAAACAGCCAACATTGTTAGCTACTTCAATCTTTCTATTCATCTATCAAGACAAACCCTCCAAAAAATATGTTAACTCTTGCTTGGACATTTATCCGAGCTGTTAAACTCCATGTTAATCAATGTAAAGTAATATTTCTTCTGGCAGTTTAGTGGGTTTTTTTTCTCTAGAAAACGATCTTAATATCTGACCAGATCTCTCTGTACCAACTACGGTGGATTTTGTAATTTGGTTTCACAGTGGTGGGTATATCAAAACAGTAAAGCAACCATGCCATCCATCTGATGATTGCATGCTATGGAGCACATAAAACAAGCAGTCATGGCCAGCCAAAAGAAACAATTTATACAAAGAATTCTACATGTGTGCATGTCTAAGATATATAATCTAATCTTATTTATAAATGGAACGTTGTCAGTGTGTGTGTATGTATCCATCCATTACCTATAGAGTCCAAAATGGCTGAACCGATTTTCTTGAAAATTTACACAGTTGTACTATAAGCGTCTGTGAGTGTTCTTAGCTAGGTTTTGTGTCAAGATACCCCTGATAAATATCGAAAATCGATAATCGAAAAAATTGGGTTATAGAAAGAGTGGTCTGATTTTAATCAAATTTGATATACTCATAGACAAAGACATAAGAAATGATATTCAGAAGTTTCAAGGTTGCAGTTCTTACAATAGTGCAGAAAATCGATAATATATATATATATATATAAAAGGCAAGATGTTTGTGTGTGTGTCTGTTTATCTGCCTGTATGTCTGTATTTTTTCAGCCTTTTTATTTTAGTTTTTGCTTCAGGTTTGGCTCTAAGTAGGTATAATTGTAGTTCTTAGTCTCAGCCATGATACCATTTACTCAGAGAACTTATTTAGCCTTCAAAATTCAGTTTACGACGAAAAAAACTTATTTGATATTGATACCAGGAAATCAAAATTTGACTTACATCCATTCATTTGTCTTTCAGTCTACGATTTCGCTTTAACTGGAAACAACTATTGCTTTTTAGTCCTTCGTGCTAACATCCAAAGAGTCTGGGCTCCAGGACCATGGATTAGTTTTAAAGCTTTCATTACACCCGAGCAACGCCGGGCTATACTGCTAGTGTATAGATATAAAAGTTTCGATATTGAAATCTGCACTGCACTCTTGATTTCAATATCTACACTATTTATATTGACAATACTATCTTTGATACTGAGTACTTTTCTTCCATAAATATAATATATATATATATATATATATATATATATATATATATATTTAGTCAACAACCTTTCTTTCAAACATCTTTCATTGAATATAGCCAACAAGGAGGATTTAATTAATTTTTATTCATTTTTCCAGCTTCTTAACAATTTTCCACATTGGAGATTAGGAATATAAATTTTTTTTATAATTTGCATCTTCCAAATCACTTTCAGCCACCTCTGTACCCATTTTCAAAAGTGTTTATGCCTCTGGTGTTGTTATTTTTTCCTCATGTTTTTGACTGTAACTTAATAATTTTATGTTGTTTTTCAAAAAGGATTGTTCATTCCAAGCTCTCATGCACTGTGTGACTAATTGTATAAGTATCTTTCTATTTTATATATACATTATAGGCATTTTGAACTCAAGGAAAAATTATGCGTTTTTCTGAAGCTCCAATACATTAATGGATTTTAAGTTTAATTGAAAAATGTAAATATTGCTTATTTTATATAATATAATAATTTAATATAATTTGCAATTATTATTTATTTCATTTCACTTATTATATTATTATTATTATTATTATATTTATTTGAAGTTATATATGTATTGTTTTAAGATGAATATTATTTCTTTGAAATTTTTTTACAGTTACCAGTTTTTCTGCATTAATGTTTATTTGTTTTTGTACACTAACCTGAAGATTGTCTTATTTTACTTGCTAATTTTGTTGAACTATAGTTATATTTACCAGTTTTGCATTTTCTATTATATATATATTCTTCTCTACTCAATTGCATATTTATTGCAAAAAATACAAACAATAAGGCACTTTTAAAGAGCAAACACATGGCAAGAGCTTTCAAAATTGTTAGTAAAGTTTAATAACTGGCAGTAAAGAGAATGAACTGAGCTGATGCTGCCTTGCTATTGTCTTTCTCTCCATGAGCATGACAGAATGAAAATACACACACACACACACACACACACACACACATAATAGTCTACATTATAATAGAAAGTGTGTATATATATATATATATATATATATATATATATATATATATAGATTAAATAAACCATAAATATAAATTACGTGATGTCAGTTCTTCAGTACGACTGTGAATGCTGGACAATATCATCGAAAATGAGGAAAAAACTGGAAGCGGCCGAAATGTGGTTCTACAGAAGGATACTATGGATATCGTGGACTGAGCATACAAGCAACGATGAAGTGTTAGAAAGAATGGCAACAAAAAGGAAATTGATGCTGAGCATCAGGAAGAGACAACTGAAGTTCCTGGGACATGCAATGAGGAAGGAGAGCCTGGAGAACCTGATACTGACTGGTCAGATAGAAGGAAGGAGAGACAGAGGAAGGCAGCGGATAACATATCTGCAGAGTCTGATCAGGTGGATGACGGAACGGGGGTTGCCAGGAGCAACAGGAGCAAACATACTAAGAGCCACAAGGGATAGGGAGACGTGGAGATCCATGATCGCCTACGTCCTGAAGGGACAGGGCACATAGAAGAAGAAGAATGGTCAGTCTATACTCACCACCTGATGATCATATTGAGCTTGAAACTCTGAGTCATGTTACTAGTGAAGGATGATATGTTAAGATAATAATATATACCTAATAGCTTTGTTTTATTACCTTGAACACTGTTTTCTTAACATCACCACTAGATGCTCAATATATTCTTATCATATTGATATGTATATTTATATACATGTATTTAAATTAAACATCCCTGAAAAACAGTGCATTCCAGGCAACATTCGTATACACACCACAAAGCACAAAAGAGAGAGAAACACTATTTGGTTCAACCAGCTATACAACAAAAACGTTAAAACAAATGCAGGAAAAATATTTATAAAACTCATACACAAACACTTCCCGACATCAAGCGCTCTCTACAAGATATTCAACAAAAACACAGTAAAAATCAGCTACAGTTGCACTAAGAAGGTGACACCAATAGTAAAACTGCACAACAGAAAAACAATTAGCCAACTTCCTGAACAAATCAAACCCACATGTAACTGCAGAATAAAGAACAAATGTCCCTTTAGTAGCAGCTGCTTTCAAAACAATGTAATATAACAAGCCAGTATACATTCAGCTAATAATGAAAAAAAAATAAGCCTATGTGTAACTGATGAACTCTGGAAACAAAGAAACTATGAAAACAAAACAGTAAATATGCTAACAGCACAATACTTTCTCAACATATCTGGGGAATTAAATACAAATCACGTCATAATTATCATGGAAAATAAAGAAAAAACATCTGTCTACAACAATCTTTCCTAAAATTGTAAACTCTGCCTGGAGAAAAAATAGTTATAATTACCTTCCCAGAACAAAACAAATTACTAAATCATTGATCAGAAATCATCTCAAAAGACAAACACAAAAATACATTTTTACTAGGCTAGAATAAATAAACAAAAACAAGTAAAATAAATTAACACAAACAAATAAGTAAATTATAAAAAATTAGCAGACTGGTGTCAATTTGGTCGTGTTTTCAATCCTGGCTAGAAGCAACTGAATGTCTAAGTGTACTGATACAGTGAAGCAGGACTGTCTACAGATGACTATATATGCTCCCCTCAAAAAAAGTAAAAAGAAATCCTCTTGAAATTTAAAATTCCCAGTGTAGCTCATTTGTGCACATATGTAGTCACATGAACATAAATTGATGTAGTCCTCATGGATGAAGCACATCACAGAAACACTTTTTCCACTGTGTCATATGTCTTTCTCTTAAAATCTTTCTTGATATATAAAAATTTATATATTGTTATCCCATATATATTGATTAACAAGATACTTTATATCAAAAAGCACTTCTTAAATTTTGCTCTTTTTGCAGATTTCTGGGGCATATGCAAATTATTTGACAGTATTTACTCAATCGTCAGATGATTGAAAAAGACAGGAAATTAAACTGTAAACAAACTGTATATGCACATGAAACTAAGTTTCAGAAAACAGCAAAATTTAAGCGTCACTTTTTTATATATGTTATTTTGTATATTGCTTTGTGTGTGTGTGTGTGTTTTATATTTTACATTTTCTTTTTTTTTTTTAATCATGTCACCCCAAGCAAGGCATTCCACTGCCACTATAGCGCAGGGGGTTACACAGAGCGATAGACAAATTAGAATGTACATAGGGGGAGAGTTGGAGAGAATGGGAGGGTTAGTGTGTTAGGAAGGGTTTATTGACCTTACATTTAAACTCCTGGAGGTTATAGCCGTCGGGGAAGCAAGCATGTGGATGGGAATTCCACAGGCGGGAAGTGCGAGAAAAGGAAGCTGTTGGAGTAGAAATTGCGGTTACATTTCATCGGTTTCACTGTAAAAGGGTGGGACCTAGTTGCCAATCTAGTATCTCGTGCAAACTCACACCTAGGGGGCACCAGTGATTTAAGTTCATCAGAGCAGAAGCCATGAAAGTATTTATAGAAGAGGCACAGGGAAGCCACGTCACGCCGGTGACAGAGTGACTGCAGGCGGTCAGCTAAGTCGGTATCAATCACATTACAGATTCTTCACTGTATTTTGTTAAGAAGCCCGAGGAGAATAGCTGGGGCGCCCGACCAGATGTGGCAACAGTATTCAAAACACGGGCGGATGGTAGATTTGTATAAGTGCAGGATAGATTTAGACGGAACAAATTTCCGGGCCCTGCACAGAAAGCTAACTTTTATAGCAGCTGATTTAGCAATGGATTCGACGTCGTCATTCCACTTGAGGTCCACTGAGAGTGTCAGGCTGAGCAGGCATAGTGTTTTACTCTCTGGGAGGCATGCTAATGGGAGGGAGGTGTGGTCGTCTGTGGTGGTTAATTGACAGCAGCTTCGTTTTGGAAGAATTGAATTTTACGAGCCATTTCCTACCCCAATCCACCACGGATTGGAGGTCCTTTTCAAGCTCAGCCGTGAGGTTTGCCTTATCATCAACACCAGATCATGTACTGTATTTTTAAGAGACTGGAAAATTTCACTAAAAACAAAGAAAACAGTACTGGGTTGCTGTGAGATGTCAGTTCTTCAATATGGCAGTGAATACTGGGCATTATCATCAAAGATGAAGGAAAAACTTGAAGCAACTGAAATGTGGTTCTACAGAAGGATGCTACGGATATCATGGATCGAGCATGTGAAAAATGATGAGGTTTTGGAAATTATGGAAATGAAAAGGAAATTAATACTGAGCATCAGGAAGAGTCAATTAAAGTTCCTGAGACATACAATAAGGAAGGAGGGCTTAGAGAACCAGATACTAACAGGCCAGATAGAGGGAAAAAGAAACAGGGGAAAGCAGTGGATAACATATTTGAAGGGCCTGAGCAGGTGGATGACAGAATGGGGGCTGTGTGGTGTAACAGGAGAAGGTGTGCTCAGAGCCACCAGGGATAGGGATTGCCTATGTCCTGAAATAAATAGACAAAATTACATGAAGGTGAAAAAGTTAAAATTAAAAAAAAAAATTATGAAAATTTATTAAAAATTTACTAAAAAACTTTATTAAAATCCATTAAAATTCATCTCCCTGAATTTTAAAATTTTTAAAAAAATTTAAATTTAAATTTTTTCATCTTCAGACAATTCTTGTCTATTTATATTATGCTTTTGATAAACTGAAAAATAGTACCCTGATATTATAAGATTTAACTTCCACAAACATTGCATGAACTTTAATTCAAATCTCTGAATCCATCAGTTTGAAATATGCCCCTGTTGACTGCATCCTGCATGAAACCCTGAGTCATGTCACTGAGGTAGGATAATATGTATATATATATATATATATATATATATATATATACATTAACTTTTACATCAAATACTATAGTTTTATAGCATTTTCATTATTTGTTTTATTAAACAACATCAATATATATGTTAAACTCTGTAAATAAAGAGTGCATGCATATGAATGTTAAGCTGTGGAAAACAGCAAAATGTTAAAATTAAATTTGTTTTTTTTTAATAAAAGCAATTGCTGTGATATATTTTTTTATTTTTCAGAAACATAACCTCTTAATACATCCATATAAAATGTTATAATTAATATTTTGCATAACACAGTTATCTAGGAACCAAAACTTTACAAGTCCGAGAAATAATCACTAACATTTTTATAAGATGTTTAAAAATGAAATAATTGCAATAATTTAATTATTTTCTTGGAAAAAAAAAACAAAAAAAAAACAGTAGTTATAAAAGAAAAATACAAATTGTCTCTTTGCAGATTTGAAGATGATTTTTAATAACAATTTCTGGTATGAAAAATTAACTTCAATTCCACCATGATAGAAAAGTGCTGACAGAAAAATTTTAACTCTGCAATTAAAAATCTTCTCTAAATAGCTTCACCATTACAGAATAGCTCAATAAATGCTTTCATGCAAATTATTGAAATTAATGGTTACTTATCTATTGTGTTGCAACAAAAGTTCATAGCATTTTTCCATAAATGGCATGTGAAATAAGTAACTAAAATTCATGACATAAATACATTCACTGAAAGGTAAAATTTTAACATGTATTTCTATAGATTCATGTGTGGATTGTGAATTTTTAATTTTTGTACTTTAAAAGGGAATATGGAGGAAAATGAGATGCATTTTTGTCATTTGATGCTCTTTGATTTATGTAAAGGAAAAATGTTGTACAAACAGCAAAAAAGATAAGTACTATTCATGGGAATGGTACCATAGCTGAGAACAGTTTTCAGGAGTGAAAGAACATTCTAGCAGGGATGGAGTCATTGATAAAGATCAAGTCAAAACATTGATTAAAAATGATCGAGGTCACTTGACACAAAACACTGCAGAGATACTTTATATATCTATGTGATATAATGCATTTCAAACACTAGATCCATGGATTACTATGGTGTTTTAGTGCCTCACAATTTACACCCCACCAAAAAAAACAAAAAAAACAATATAGATTTAAATGGACTGCATTTCCATTTGTGATTAACTGCTCAAATGCAAAAGAAAGACAAAATAAAACAATCCATTTCCATAAAGAATTGTCACAGGCAATGAAAAAATAGATTAGAATAATATTTATACAGTTAGAAAAGACATTGCATTGGTTGTTTTTGCCTCTGTTGGAAGTTTTTTTGCCACTTAACAAATTTCACCAAACAATATTTTTTCTCCCAACTTCATAAAATTGAAACCCACACACACATATATATATAGCAACAACAGTAATATATGAGTAAATGCCTCTGAAGGCATGAAACAACAAAAAAGTGCTCAATACTATCAAGAAAAAGTAGAGCAAAAATAAACTTAGAAATTGTGGTATACACACTAAGTTACTTGGGTTTCAAGGGTTTGGTAACTTCAGGAACAGGTGCAGAAATTCTAAAAGAAGTCACCCCCAAATTATATATATATATATAGGAAAACTACTAAAACTGCAAATGTTTACTAATAGATTCTGATTTTAGTTCTACATACTCATGCACAAAGAAAGAAAAATACTGGATTTTAAAATTAAATACATACAGGCTAGGGTTAAATAGGGACTTAGGTGTTTTGAATCTTTATAAATATTTCAATAGTTAAACATTTTTTAGATACACTTAAAAAAATTTTCTTTAAAACAACATTTATAAGTATTATTAAAGATAGCTTTACGTTTACAAATATTAAAAAAATCTGTCACTTTCTGCGTCACGTGATGTAAACAATCTCTCGGACGAACGCTCATCATGAAAACGTTTCTAATTTAAATTTTAAAATCATTTGTTTCTGATGAAAGGCTGAGGACGGTCTGAAATATCAAATATAATAATAGAAATAAATAAATACTGTCAAAAAAATACAGTTTTAAACTTACAACTTTTTAGTAGTTTTTCCTATACATATTAAAACAGTATACCTGGATCATCACTATGTTATATATATATATATATATATATATACTGGATACTTTTTAAGCCAATAACAGACAGAATGTTTTCCACCAACTTAAGACTTGAAACCGGCAATACTATATTGGCAGCTAGGGCTCATGATTTAACTTGCGATTGTTATATGTCATCATAAATTCTATGTTTTTCTCTACACTTCTCATTTGTGGAACTATCTTCTGACTACATACTTTCCTGTCAACTATGATTTTCAAAAAAATTCAATGCAATGTCAATCATATCTTCTGTATGCCTGAAAACCTGTTCTTTTATCATTCTCTCTAATTCTTTCATTCTCAGTAACCCCTTGAATCTTAATGGCTTTTATTGCTTTTCTTTGGGTGAACGGCTTTTTAATAAAAAACATAATGATAATTGGATTTTTAAAAAAATAATTTCTGCTGAATATATTGTGAAAGAAGACTTTTGTTTATAACAGTTACCTGTTATCTGTCAGCTAAACCCAAAGAGTGTTTGATATTAATCAGCTTTGTTTAACTACTTCTTTCCTCTTTTATGTGCCTGTCTCTTCAGGATGTAGGCAATCATGACCCCCCCCCCCACATCCTCCTATCTCTTGGAGCACTCAATATCTCTCCCAAACCTTGCTCTGCCATTCACTTGTCTCAAGCCCATCAAGTGTGTCTTTTGTTGCTTTCTCTATCTCTCTTTCCCTCTATCTGTCCTGTGAGTATTAGATTCTCCAACCACTTCTTCCTCATTACATGTCCCAGAAACTTCAGCTGACTCTTCCTGGTGTTAAATATCAGTTTCTTTTTCTTTTCCATCCTTTCCAAAACCTTGTCATTGCTTACATGTTTGGCCCATGATCTCCTCCGCATCCTTCTGTCTAATGATAATGTTAAATTGAGTTGTCAACTGGTTTAAAAAAATAATTTCTATGTCGCGACCAATGCAAATGAAAGTAAATGTATTCAAGATGATGAGGAAGTTTTTCTTTCACTAAAAGATCATCTTGTTCAGATAACAAATAAGATCGGTGACTGAATTCTTGGTCAACAGCAGAATGCATTCTGTGAATTTCTCCTAACAACTATCAAATTTTGCAATCTGGAAGCTGGCAAACATGCCAAAGTTAATATTCTACCAACTAAATCTGCTCTATCTTGAATAAATATATTTTGCTTGGAATCTTGTAAAGACATCATCAAAAATTGAAATATAAAGATACTTTAAACCTCTAACTAAATCTAACTAGCAAAATTATTCATGCACCTATGCACACATATTCTGAGTCTATCTACCACTGCATATAAACACTTACCTGCACGTAATAGCTAGCTGCTTGCTTCTGAGTACACTCATCTGCTAAGTTGGTTATTTAATCCCTGTTGCAGACACCTGCTCAAGCACATTTGCGTTTCTTCAAAATAAATGTGACTGAGGCCATTGTAATTTTCCTGCATTTATGTTGAGCTGACTTTAGTTCCAGTTTCTGATATGATCAATAACTGAAAAAGGCCAGTAAGTAAAAACCTTGTCACAATGACTTTTGAGATCATTTCCTGCAAGGGAAAAGGAGATGAAATGAACAATCAAAGTTAGGCAGTGAAGATCGGTGGGTAGACATAGAGAAGCATTGTCAAAACTCAGGCATTACGAGTCTATGACTGCCAGAAATGGAGATAGTTGGTAATGCATTCAAGAGTGTGAGCACAACACAATTATAGTTTGTGACCAATGATAATGCTACATTTACATGTGCATGGTTCTAAAATGTTGAACAGATCAATCAATTTGTTCATCCCAATTAACCAGTTTTCTACCTCTCATTGGAAATTCCATGTTTTATTCAACCATTTTGATGCTTTAACTTCACTGGTATGCAAGGTAATGGGTGATTTTCTAAGTGCCACTTAGATGTGGCACAAAGCCGAAAGTATGGGACACCCAGTGAGGATCAAACTCACAACTCAGTTTTAACTGGCTCTAGTGAGACAAGCTTGCTAAACATTACATCACACCAAGGTGTCTAATGAGCAATGTAATGGATAACAACTCAGAATGAGAAATGGGAGAGCCGAGTTCAAATTCCAGTCAAATCAGTTGTACACATATACCCTTGGGAAAGCTATGAATCCATCGTCAATCATAAACAGAAAGAGCCATGATAGACTAAGTGTGTACCATGTATGGCACTTAATTGACTGACTGAAATTCACTGAATTTTGTCTGGCATTTTACACACATATCCGCAGATGAATACATACACACACACTGATATATATGTGTATATTTATTTGTTTATATACATGTATTTCAGTATTTGCATATACACCTATTTAGATAAGAATATATGTATTTCCATCTACAAACATAAATACGAGAATGCGATGGGTAAATTGTCGCCGTTTTATACTTTTAATTCTAATTATGCACATTGTTTCTTTATAATTTTGTCACCTCTACAGTATAGTAGGGTCTGTTGGGTACTGAATATGAGAAAAAGGGCACTTTGACACAATTCAATCTGACAGCAATTTAGTAATGAAATGTTGTTTTGCTTGGCATTCGTGCCAGAAGCTTCTATATGAACATTTCAGAGTGTTTGAGTGTTAACCTGAGAATAATGCTGTGAACTCAGAAAGGGTTGGATGAGTCTAATGGTGATTATGAAGGTGTTTGGAGTGATCACTAATTATGGCAATGTAATGCCTCTATCCATCTTCCAACGAGGGCTTCAAAATCAACATGGAGGCCTATATCAAATGCCTTGAGGAAGTAGTGCTTTCCTGGGTCAAGAGGGTGGCTGTTGAAAGACTCTATAATTGAAAACAGGATTCTGCACCATGCTACACAAGAAGAAGAATCTAGTCATGATTGTCAGGCAATTTCTGGAACCCCATCATCTCTTACATATAGCCATCTAACTCCCAAGACTGCAACCCTCTTGATTTTTATGTGTTGGGTGCAGTTGAGTGAGAGATCAACAAAATTTCTTATAACGCCAAAGAAGATCTGAAAGCAAAGATTATGGCAGCATTCATCATCTTAAACAAGGAGACTGTCCAGAAGAATTGCAAGAGATCCTAGAGGCCATGGTTAAAGCCAATGGTGATTTTATTGAATAACTTTACTCTTTGGCATTTCAAGATATTTTCATGCAATTTTGGTAAATACAGTGGGTAGCAAAAGTATTTTTATAAATTTCACAAAAAAAAAAATTGTTCAGTTTGAGTGATAATTATTTCAAGGAACATTGTCTAATATAGAGTAAAATTGAGAAACATTGTTTTTATGTATTTTTATTGCCAATTTTTGAATTTGACTGTGTGCAAAAGTATTCAAAACCTATACAAATAATATGGTAAAAAGGGTATTTTAAAACTATTTTCAGTTATTTTGATATGGCATGTACTTCAACTCATCACAGGTTGTCTTCAGTATGTATATTAACCAATTAACTCATTAGCACATATTAATAACAGGTCTGATACACAACAAACTGTCCCACTATCTAAACTTATTAAAATGATTAAAACAAAAGAATTGTCAAATAATATACAATAGAAAATTATAAATCTGCACAAAGATCGTTTGGGGTATCAAAAAATTGCTCAAGATTTAAAATTTCTTGTATGTACAGTGGGTGCTTTTATTCAAAATTGGAAAAAAATATGATACTATTGAAAATATTCAAAATAAATTAAACAAGGCTACTGAACAATATATAGCTTGAAATGTGAAGAAACAACCATTTTTGACTCTTAAATAAATTCAGAAATCTCTGAAAAATGCCGATATTGAATAAGTAAAGCTACAATTAAGAGATCGCTGAATTGTACAGGCCTGTCTTCTAGATCACCAAGAAAGACTCCGTTATTAAAATGTAAACAATAACATGAAATTTTTAAAATGTAAACATTAAAATGAAATTTTTTAAAAAGCATGAACCTGAATCAGATAAATTTTTGAAGAAAGTTGTTTGAACAGATAAAATGAAAATTGAGCTTTTTAGGAGAAGCATGTGCATCTAAGTATGGAGGAAAAAAAGAACTGAATAGAACCCAGTAAATGCTACCCAACAGTCAAATATGGGGGTAGAAGTGTAATGATTTAGGTTTTTTTTTTTCATATAATGGAATAGGAGAAATGAAAGTCATTGAAGGAAGAATGAATGCAGCAAAATACAAGTAAATCTTATCAACCCATCTATTAAAAAGTTCAACAGTGTGGGAGCTTGACCAAAATTTTGTATTCCAGCAGAACAATGATCCAAAGCACAGAGCTAAAACAACTCAACACTGGTTTTGTAACACCCCAACTGACCGTCCTAACAATTTTCTCCGGCGGCCGTTCTCCACGCTGTGATGTTGCCGGAAATTTGTAGAAAATGTCGGCCGGACAGCTGGGGGTACAAGATTGACTATAAGGAACGAACTTCCACAACTTGGAT
>JBBBDQ010000767.1:2430000-2470000 GCA_037127315.1 Ascarosepion bandense
CAAAGATGAACTCATCCGAATCACCCTAAATTTTCTTCATTTTTTCATTGATGAAACTGCAATATAAGTAATTATTAAATATTAATAAATTCATTTGCTGCACATGTTATTGTGCAATATTAATAAAAAAAAAGATTCTATTTTCATTCACATTTATTCACTTGCCAATAAATACTAAAAAATAGTATGAAATGCATCATTTTTTTAAAACACTGGGGTGGCCTAATAATTAATATTTATAATAAAGAATGGTAACAATGCTACAACGGTGCAGGGGGTTACAGTGAGTAAAAGTAAATACGAAGATTAAAAATGGGTGACTCTGAGATCAGTTAGTTAAGGGCCATACATTATACATGCTTTTTGGGTGATCATGTCTCAAAAGAGACATAACTGATTGGGCAGAAAATTATCCCACAGTAGTTTGCCATTGCTTTCTGCGGTAAAATGGTAGCCAGCTAAGCCTATAGAACCCAAGCTGTCCTATTATTTAACCCATAACTGGAGGGAAGAAATGAATTAATACCTTTCCCAAGGGTATTTGCGCATAAGTGAATGCAAGGAATTCAACTGGAATTTGAATCCAGCCCCCTGATTTGTCGTTCCGAGTTGATATCCACTGCACCACAATGCACATCTGAGGAAATGGCAAAAAAGGAACAGGCTTCAAGAAAACCAAAGACTCAGACTGATAATGACAGAGTAGAAATGATGGTTGCATTTAGCTACTTAAACAATAAAATGGTGAGACCTAATTGCCTAGATATATGTTTGTATGGTTGTGTGTTATCTTGATAGCTCTGTACATATGCTTTCTGAGTGTAATATTGAAATGTATCATAATCTCCAAATAAATATAGGGTAGGTATGGATGGAATAATATAGGGTAGGTATGGATGGAATAATATAGGGTAGGTATGGATGGAATAATATAGGGTAGGTATGGATGGAATAATATAGGGTAGGTATGGATGGAATAATATAGGGTAGGTATGGATGGAATAATATAGGGTAGGTATGGATGGAATAATATAGGGTAGGTATGGATGGAATAATATAGGGTAGGTATGGATGGAATAATATAGGGTAGGTATGGATGGAATAATATTCCGTATCCAAAAGAAACACTATTCTTAAAAAAGGGCTCAATACAAAGTAGAGCTAATAATATTTATTTAGGGAGGTGTTGTTACAAAGAGAGGATGGATCAATCAAAACAGGGGGTTTAGCTATTCTTTTAAACTTTTAAAACCCTCAAACTTGTAATTGAATTCATCACTTGATCTCATACAGATAGTGTTGAAAGAAAATGGCTATTTTTGTTGTGTTATTATAACATATTTATGTTATATATATATATATATATATATATATATATATATATATATTTTTAATCCAGATACTTTAATCCAAGTGAAAAAAGCAGGAAGGTAAATTCCAAAAACTCGATCCTAATTAATATTAAAAATTTTATTTTAATATTAAAAAATGATACAGGAAGAGAGCTCCATGTAATAAAATATTACAGAGCAAATATAAATTAAAAAAGGATTAATTCAATGGTGTTGAATGACCATTTCGATGTGAAAATCCCCACGTGGGATAACACATCACCTCAGCAACCGAAAAATCCTTTTTAGTTTACGACAAAAAGAACTTATTTGATATTGATACCAGAAAATCAAAATTTGACTTACATCCATTCATATTTCATTCACTTTAACTGGAAACAACTATTGCTTTTTAGTTTTTCGTCTTTCGTGCCAACATCCAAAGAGACTGAGCTCCAGGACCATGGATTAGTTTTAAAGCTTTCATTACACCTGAGCAACGCTGGGCTATACTGCTAGTAAAGTATATTTAAGAAGCAAGAATTCATTGAAACAAATTGTAAAATCATGAACTTTTAACAGTTTATCCACAAATTTGATCTAGATATATAACATCTTACTTGAAAATTGGAAAAATACAATAAAACAAGTAAGCACATAGGCCTTGTCAGGTGAATTTAATACAACTTGTTTAAATATCTACACATATATACAGGTTCTTTTTTATCCAAATATAGTGAGAAAAAAGATCCTAAATTTGTTGTAGGGCAGAAGAAGGAAAAAAAGTAAAAGTTCGAACCACAGTTCAATTGTAATAAACTGTAGAGCCTCAAGTACCATTATCAAATTTGTACAATTTTTAAAGATAAAAAACAAAATGGCTGAATGAGCGTTTGGCTACGTTTGTACTGTTCATATTGTTGAATGGACTGTCTGCAGTTTTAGCCTTGTGGTTATATTCTGTTGCTGGAAAGGCTGTTATGGAAGGAGAATAAAACATTAGAAAACATGTCTGCTGAACAACTAAATAAATATAAAGCATTCAGGAGTATTAAAAAATAGATTTAAAAGAAAAGGGAAAAATATGGAGGGTTTCAAGTCTTAAGTTGGTGGTGGAAAACATTCTGTCTGTTATTGGTTTAAAAAGCAGCCAGTATGTCTCTCTTTCTCCCCACTCTCACTCTGTTTCAATTTTATGTAGTTGTTTGGAAAAAAAAATCTATTGTTTGGTGATATTGGTTAAAAATGGTGATAGTAAATATGTAGCCAAAAAGAACTTGCAGCAAAGACAAAAACAACCAATGCACTTTCTTTTCTAAGTGTAGGATATTATTCTTATTAATTTCTCTTTTAAGCTTTCTTGTTCTCTTGTAAGTGCGTGTGTGTGTGTGGGTGATTTGTAAATCAATTTTGCATAAAAATATCAATTTTGGATGATTTAATATTATCTTTAGAGTTTGCTTAGAATATCTGGGTTTTTCGAAATACGTTCCAATTGCTACACTTTCTTCTGCTTCGAAGTTTCACAAAAACTTTGCTATTTTATGGGTCATGAGGCTATTACATTTAAGTAGTGATTCATAAATCTAATGATAAAGCAATTCTGAGTTCAATCCTTGGGCCAAGTAGTACAAGCTCAGACTCAGTTGAAACCGGACTAGCAACAACTGAGCAGTAATAAAACTTCTTCCAGTGCACCACTTCTCTATGAGAGCATCTCCCAAGAGGATGCTTCCCTGATCACTGCAATCCTAACTTGTTCAAGCCAAGGATTAACAGTTAACTGCCTCTCTTATCCATACAAACTACCTCCTAATCCTCTACCTCGAATGGCCGTGAGATTTATCCCCATAGATTAAATGAAAGGTTCCATTCAAAATTCTCTGAAGGTTACATAGATCAATAGACACATAAAGAAGGCCAGAGGGCACATCTGTCAAAATATTAAGATAACAACAACAAAGATAAAGACCTCAGTCAGAATGTATGCAATGAAACTTTTCTGTAAATTTTTGATCAGATGCTTGTGTTTCACTCGTTGAAGAAAAAAATTTACAAAATCTCTTAATGATAAAAGATCTCTGTTGTACATTTAAAAATATAGTTTTGTTTGTCTCCTTTAGAGTGCAAATATAATGTGAGGTTAATATTCTGCTTGAATGACTGGCACATTCGGATATTCCTTGCTCAATTTTGCATTCTTTGCCCATAACCACATCAACAGAGACTTCTTCTTCTTATCCATTAGAAACTACCTTCCAAGATCTGACCCCCACCGAACGTATAAATCTAGTAGATGAAATTTATCAGTTCACAAAATTGTAGCAAATCCCATTACCGAATCATTTGGAACACCATCAAACATGGACAAAGAGGAAGTGAGAAGCCCGATCTATTTAGTCACTCATATGAGTGACAAATTCTTCAAACCACTTTCCCTTGTTATGCATACCAGAAAATGCTCATTCTAAAAATAAGCATTTATTTTATTTCTGTTAAAACATCTTTATGCATTTAATCCATGGTATTTTCAGCATCCTTCTGTAGAATCATATTTTTGTTGCCTCCTATCTTCTCTTGCCATGTAGGAGAATTGATATTACATAACAGTCCAGGACCCTATTTTTTCTTTCTCATGAAATTTTCCTGTTATTTAGTAGTTTTCTTAGCAGTTGAAATGCATCTTTTGCTCTTGCAATGTATCGTTGAATTTCAGTCTTACATTTTGCATATTTACAAAATTCATATGATTTGGATTTATTATTTATTATTAATATTCATATTATGATTATTATTAGTGTATATGAAATGTAATTATTTATTAAAGATACGTTATTATTAAAGATTATTTTAAATATGATCAAATGTTTATATACAAATGTTATTAAAGATACATTATTATTATCTATTATTTCTTTATTATTATTTCTAGAGGGTGTATTTATTGGTATTATTATTAGTGTATATTATTATTATTATTCATTATTATTTATTTGTTGTATTCATATGATTTTGATATATGAAATTCATAATTTCAGTCTTACATTTTGCATATTTACAAAATGTCAGATGTGAGTCACAGGAGAAGCTTTTGTGAATATATATTTTTTAAATTGTCTATGTTTCCATTGTCAGAGAGAATCGTGTGTATACTATTTTGACGTTGCATTTGTTTCAGGTGAAGGCTTTCAGATGTACAACTGTGAGGAAATTTGTTTTCTAAATTTTATGACTTAAAACTTGAAAGTGCTTCTTCCTCAAAAAGTCATGACATCGAGAAAAAAATTAGGCTTCTTTACTTTCCAGAGTGATTTTGAGTGATGTGCAAAATGTCTAGTGAGACTAGGGAAATGCTTCTTCTTCTTCTTCTTCTATGTGCCCTGTCCCTTCAGGACGTAGGTGATCATGGCTCTCCACGTCTCCCTACTCCTTGTGGCTCTTAGTATGTTTGCTCCTGTTGCTCCTGGCAACCCCCGTTCCGTCATCCACCTGATCAGTCCCTGCAAATAAGTCATCCGCTGCCTTCCTCTGTCTCTCCTTCCTTCTATCTGACCAGTCAGTATCAGGTTCTCCAGGCTCTCCTTCCTCATTGCATGTCCCAGGAACTTCAGTTGTCTCTTCCTGATGCTCAGCATCAATTTCCTTTTTGTTGCCATTCTTTCTAACACCTCGTTGTTGCTTGTATGCTCAGTCCACGATATCCGTAGCATCCTTCTGTAGAACCACATTTCGGCCGCTTCCAGTTTTGTCCTCATTTTCGATGATATTGTCCAGCATTCACAGCCATATTGAAATGCTACATAACTTTTAATATCTCTGTCATGGTTTTTGGCATTGTTTACAATTATTTATTATTATCATCACAGAATTTCTGAAAAATTTTCAGCCGTAGAGTTTCTTAATCATCTTTGAGCCAATGTCAATTGCCATTTCTCATCTTCTTGACTCCCATCCTTTCTCAGACACCCACTGTGTCTTATTCTTCTTCCATGTCACTCTATTCTCATGCACCTCTCTTCACACCAGCATTCACATCATTCTCGTACCCATTCCCTGACACTCACTATGTGACACTATTTGATTGCTGGTAATTAATAACATTTTTTTTTTCATATACAAAATGATATGCTGATAAACTTACCATGAAAAGGGTTAAAGGTATAAAGAATGAGACAATTCATTCTCACGAAATGGAAAATTCTAAAACAAATCAAGTGGTCAGCTAAGAACCATAGCTAAATTGTACAATGGGTGAGATGTTGACAGTTGCCTGATAACCCCACCCAACTGCAGTAAAAATGCCAGTTAAGAGGTAAAAGGGTTACTTAAGAAATGTCCTGATGTGTGACAGAATGAATGAAAAAGCCAGCTGAGAAGAAAATATAAAGCTGACTAATTTGCTCTTGAATGTGCGTTTGTGGTGCAGTGGATATCAGCTCGGAACGAGAAATCGGGGAGCCGAGTTCAAATTCCAGTTGAATTCATTGCATTCACTTACACACAAATACCCTTGGGAAAGGTATTAATTCATCTCTTCCTTCCAGTTATGGGTTAAATAACAGGACAGATTGGGTTCTATAGCCTTGGCTGGCAACCAATCTACCGCAGAAAGCAATGGCAACCTACTGAGGGATAATCTTCTGCCCAGTCAGTCATGTCTCTTTCAAGACATGATTGCCCAAGCGTGTTTCACATATGGCACTTAACTGACTGACTGAATTTGCTCTTATAAAAACAAATTGGTAAAATTTTGACAATTTGCTGAATGACTTTTTGCCTTAGAAGGTCATTTATTATATTCAACTTTCAGACTAGAAAGAAAAGGAAAAAAGTTTGTTTAAAACATTAGTTATGTTTTTTAGAAGAGAGATTAAAGAAGAAGAAAGAGAAGCTACTGTCACCCATTGAAGAGCAGCAGACACAAATGACCCCCCCCCAAAGAAGGAAAAGAGCTGTCCATGCTGACTGTGTAGTATTGATGGGAGATGCTAAGAGGAAGATGAAGAATGCTTACAGCCCTTGCCCCACAAAAAGGAGGGAACTTCCAAGTTGGGAAATAATTATCTCTCAGGAGCATAGGCAGTGAAGATGACAGGTGGGTGAAATAACAATTCCCTAACTGCTTCATACCCCCACACTGGTTTTTGACAGACTTCAATAAATAGGAATGCATGAAATAACTTAAAGAGAGGACAGAAGAATTTGAGAGAAGACAAGAAAGATGGGAGATCATCCAAGACTGCTCCAGCCACTGACTACTAGACAACACACATGACTAACTGCCAAAGTGTAACTCAGACATAAGCCTTGAACCAAGCTTCCCAAATCAACTAAATAAACTCTAAATTCACAAGCCAAACCTTATCAGCTTAACTAAGTGTCATGTTTGATTTTAATTGACAGTTTAGGTTGACAACCCTGCATGTTAACAACCACTAACAAATCACTGTACACATTACTTGATATAAAAACAGTTACATATTTTTTTATATTACTTCAAGCATTTTTTTATTATTACTGTACATCTTCAGTTTGAACAAGCCCACTATGAGAATACTAGCAACGAATCAATCTTGGCTTACTTATGATCAACCTAATCACAACATGGGTTAAGGCAGGTCAGGGTTGAAGAGAATCAATCCATTGATCAACCACAGTACTGGATGTTTTGGACAACCAAGGACAGAATAAAGCTACACATGGTTCCTGTGACCCATTAGCTGATAAAGAAGGCATTACAGGTTGGTGCCAGTGACCACTGGACTCACCTCGCCAGGTTGACCATAACCAAACCAAGAATCTTGTCAACAGAAAGAAGTAAAAACAAATGGATGTTGGTCATTTTGATCATACAGGTCTAAACACACCATACCCTGGGTTGACCACAACCAAACCATAAATGGCCTAAGAGAAATATTGAGAGGTTTCTGGGTTCCACTCTTTTGAGGGGACCCAAAAGGAATAAAAGACTGGCTCTTGTCAATCATAAAATTAAAATCATTTATGGTCTCTCGCTGACTGTGTATGTGGATGGAATGCAACGATAGGGAAGTTATCAGTTCATTGGTCAGCTCTTATTGAAGGATCCCCATCTGGATCTATCCATCCTGTGAGTATTAGATTCTCCAACCCCCTTCTTAATTATGTGTTTCCAAAAGCTTCAGCTGTCTCTTCCTGATGTTATGTATAAGTTTTCTTTTTGTTTGCATCTGCTCGAAAACCTTGTCATTGCTCACATATTCAGTCCATGTAGAGATATGATATAGAATGCTTAAATGATTAGTGCCCATCTCTTCACATTTGTGCATTTATATATACAGTGCATAATTGAGAAAGATATGAAATAGGTTGGGGATAAATATTCCTGATGAGGTTTGAAATGATTCAGTAATGGTGGTTTTCACCTCAGATCTATAATTTTGAGAACCAGTATAATTTGTTTACTAAATCTACACATTCAGTAGGAGATTGTTTCTAATGAATGAGAAGAAAAAGTCACTGCTGAAGATGTCATGGTCAAATAAGGCAAAAAAGAGCAAAGAAAATTTCCTTCCTATATTGAAAATCAAGAATACTGTTGGCAAATGCTGGAATAGTGTAGCAGAAAGACAAATGAACAAAAAAGAAAGTAGGAAGATTGTGATGAGCCAGTCTTCCAAGTGGGGTGTGTTTTTCTGTGTTCAAAATCAGTAATTAATTTTTCTAAGTTTATCTTAGCATAGCACAAAGCTGAACAAAGAGAAAGGAAGATAGTAAGATTTATATGTGATGTTTTTCAATTCAGGAGAGCTTTCATGCCTTGAAATTTTTTAATGATGTTGAAAAAGGCAAGATAAATATATCACAAAGCAGAATGAAGTGAAACTGAGATAGGAAGATTGTGATGTGCCAGTCTTTCAAATAAAGATGTATTTTCTACCTTAAACATCATGGCTTTTATCTGGGCTTGAATACTGGCAACTAGCATCTATGAACAATATTAATTATCTCAACCAACAGGCAAACAACTTTCTATTTCCGAGCCACAAATATAAGGTTCTCAATGAGGTTCTTATTCACTAAAATATTTATGTTGATTTCGTAGCCAATGCTCTATTTAGTATATCAGAAGTGTTCATGTACAAGACACCCAGTGAGAATCAATACAGCCTTCTAAGAAAATGCAGAGTATTCACCAACAAAAATATTGTGATCAAAATAGTGAAAACACCTGGTCTGAATAATTCCTGTAATAATGACAATACCAAAAATCAGAATTTTCAGACAATGTGATCCAAACATCAGATGTTTGCTTAAAATAACAACATGAAGAATTTCTGACAGCCATTTTATTTATTTATTTATTCATTTATTTTGTTTTTCAAAATCACAAATTTCAAAACAGACCTCAAGAGGCAAGTGCTTTTTCCGGCTAACAACCATCTTTAATGACAGTCTGAGGAACTTGCTTGTTCTTGGAGAGTGCATAAATGCCAGACTTTGTTGACGCCAGACATTTGAGAAAGAATCATGCTCAACAGTTGTGTTGCCGAGATTTTTAACCAAGAAAACAGTCTGGGAGTCGTGGCGAGGATCTACATTGATTCAGAATTACCGTTTTATTATGAAGACACTCATACACACACAAACACACGAATATTGATTTTTATTGCTAATGTGCATACGCCAGAGATGGGCTTAAAGACAATTTTCTTCTGTTTTTTGGAAATGGGGATTGTACGGCTTCTATATTTCAGAAACTGATAATGAATATAGCAGTCATACTGCTGCCACAAGATCAGCAAGGGAGACAATTAAGGTGAAAAAAACAATCAGGTGTATACTTCTTTTTTGGTGACCATTTTGATATACCAGTGAAAAGACTTTGGATAAACAGGGCAGGAAGACTTATGACTTTCAAAACAAAACTGACAATTTTTTTTTCTTTTCTGGATAACATCTTCCAGAAACTGACAATGAATATAATAATGTAGGTAGTTTGTAAAAAAAAAAAAAAAAAAAAAAAATTGAGTGAATATTCATTTTTTTATTTTTTGACCGGTATAGTATGCCATCAAAAAGACTGGGAACAGGGAGAGTATAGGAAATGTAGATTCATGCCTTCTACAAATTAGTGTAACGGACAATATTTTAGGGTAACATAGCTTCTATTGCTCAGAAATGGACAACGAGCAAAGCAGTATAGGCAATTAAGGAGAAAATTTATTTGGAGCATAATCACTTTTTTTCTTCTTGACTCTTTTGGCATCTGGGGATGAACAGAGAACAGGGAGAGGTAGGTTTATGTCTTTCACAGATTTTGTAAGAAAACTTTTTGTCAGGGTGGCATGGCATTTCTTAGAAACTGACAATACAGATAACAATCATTTTGCTGTCACAATTTAGGAAATCAGGTGGGAAAATAGATGAAGTTGATACTCACACATTTTGTTGAACATTGAGGCCTCTAACCAACCTCACACAATCTGAAGTATGTTTTAGCTTTAAATAATGCATAAAGGGTTACTCAAGATGTAAAAACAAACCAATCAATCAATAAATGACTATTTTGGCATGGCAGTGAAAAATTGAATAGTATGCAAGGAAATCTGGATTCATGCCTTCTCCAACACACAACTTTCTTATTTTTTGGATATTATAGTCTGTATCTATTAGAAATGCATAATGAATATAGCAGTCATTTTGCCACAAAGTTAGCAAGGAAGTAAAAAAATGAAGATGAGTAGATTGGGAGTATATATATATATATATATATATATATATATATATACATATATATACATATATTATTGTGATTCGCAGACAGATCTGTTTCACTGTATCACAGCTCATCAGTACGGTTAGACTCCGATTACTACACAACCCAGGCTCGAATATATATATATATATACTCCCAATCTACTCATCTTAATTTATTTGCAGGTTTCATTAAAAATGACAGACAAGGTATTATGGTTTAGTTTTTTATGTAATTTTTCATGTGATCTTATAATTTTTGTTTCTTTTCAGAACATAAATTATATAAAAACCCTAATATCATCACCCAAAGAGCTGATAAATCTAACACTTATATAATTTTGGATAAATTGGATTACCATAAGTACTACATCGATAATTGATCCAAATTCCCAAGACTAAATAGGAACCCCACTGAAACTCTAAAAACATATTTCAATAAACTCATATCATCTAACAATGCCGCTGTAGGATCCTTGAAAATTACACAAAATTATTATCCTGGATATTTAAACAGTAATGTTAAAATATTAAAAGAGTTATTCTTCTAGAATGGTTGACAATCAAAACTGTAGAGTCTAGTCTTTTATGCTATTAATTTTGGTGTATAAAAGATGGATTCCTCTATTTTCAAGGATGTTAAAGTGAAAGCAATTTCAACAGCCTCCTTCATGTCAGTCAGTCAGTTAAGTGCCATATATAATACATGCTTTGGGCGATCATATCTCGAAAGAGACATGAGTGACTGGGCAGAAGATTATCCTGCAGTAGGTTGCCATTGATTTCTGTGGTAGACTGGTTGCCAGCCAAGGCTATAGAACCCAATCTGTTCTGTTATTTAATCCATAAGTGGAGGGAACAGACGGATTAATATATTTCTCAAGGGTAGTTGTGCGTAAGTGAATGCAAGGAATTCAACTGGAATTTTGATATGACTGACTGGGCAGAAGATTATCCCCCAGTAGGTTGCCATTGCTTTCTGTGGTAGACTGGTTGCCAGCCAAGGCTATAGAGCCCAATCTGTCCTGTTATTTAACCCATAACTGGAAGGAAGAGACGGATTAATACCTTTTCCAAGGGTAGTTGTGCATAAGTGAATGCAAGAAATTCAACTGGAATTTGAACCCGGAACCCTGATTTGTTGTTCTGATTTGATAGCCACTGCACTATAATGCACATGTACCAATTCCATTTTGCACTGTGTACAGCCATACTTAACCCAACTGTTGCATTTTGTGTCATCACTGACTTCAGATCCTCATCTCTCAATGCCAATTCATAGACTGTGTCATCAAAAGTCAGTTTCTTTTTCTTATTCATTTTATTATAGAGACAAATGTGGTAGCATCAGTTCGAGGTGGTAATGGGGCAAAGAACTTCATGGGAATGCATGACGCCTCATTGATATAAATGCAGATTTATCCTGTCAATGGGATCTGGCTGTGGAAAGTGTATTGATGCATCAAAATTCCTGGGGTCATCTTCTGACTTCATGCCATTTTGGACTTATGTACCAAACTTAAATAAATTCAATCTATTGTCCACAAGGTATTCTTAAAAATCTCTCAGCATCCTAACCCAACCACTACTTTCTATAACACAATGCTTTTAAATTATTCCCAGAGATCAAATATATAGTAAAATTTTCAAATCCAAGCTCAGCTACATGCATACATATTTTTAGTGAGTAGCATTCTTTTTGGATGCTCCACATTCCTAAACATTTGCACACTAAGCAGAAGTTATTAAAAGGGGTGAGCAAGCAAGTGTTGAAGAGCATTACAACTCTATTATTATATTCTCCCTGGGTATCACACTCTTGTGATCATAATATGAAATTATGCCCAGGATTTAATATATAATTATCACCAAAATCAGTGACACATTTTGTTAAGATCTTACTATTTCATGTTTCAATAGGAAACCTTTTGAATATACAAATATACATAGGTAAAATGTGTTTATTTACATATGAATCTGGCTAACATCCTTCTCGTAAATGTGGATTAAAATATTTAGTCCTCCGTCTCAGATTATTGTAGCATTTGGGTACACAGTGAAACCAAGTGTAATTCCCAGGCTCTTTCAAGGATCATTGGAGTATCTGTGCTTTCTGTTGTGGAACAAAGAGTCACTTTCTGGCCCTCTGTCAAAGATCACTGGAGTATCTGTGCCCTCCACTTAACTTAATGTTTGCTAGTTAATCTTACCATGCTACTTAACCTGAACAATTCTGATGGTGTGCATATGTAGCCTGATTGGTTGGGAGTTCTAATCAGAAGAGATTCCCCATATTAAGTTAATGTCTCTCTGCCAAAATTCACAACAACAATAAAAAATATGTGAATATATATGAACCAGGTAATAGGATGCTTTCATATCTAATTTCATACAACCTTAATAAAATTACATGCACAGAAAAAGACTAAAATCTTTTTAATTTTAACAATGACCCTAAATATACTGGATTTTTCTTATTCTGTTTAAATTCAGTTTTAACTGCCGACTCAGCACTTGCTAATTCTCAAACTCCTAAGAACGAATACAAGATATATTTTTAGAAATGACATCGTCACATTCATTACTGACAGGAGCAGTATCCAATTTTTGGCTCCAGGTTTGCTATCAGTAAATGTAGTAATCTTTGTGTTGACAATGGTTATGGTGTGTTGCTTGCATTTCATTTCCAATCTATGCATCAACATTCGCACATACACACGCACTTACACATACAGCAAGGGAAAATAAATTAAAAAAAATTAAACAACCATGGAAATAATGCCAGTCACATTGTTAGATATATACAGTTTTCTAGTTATGCATTGTATCTGTTAAAAACCGCTGCTATACACTGTCATTATCAGAGGAAAAGCAAGGGGGGAAAATACATTTTTAACAGACACTGTTGATAAGGTAAAAAGAAAAAATAAAGAAAGGAAACTATTTATCAAGCTTCTGGAGAAAAAGAAAATAAAAAATTATGATAAATAAATGAAAAACCCCCAAAACCCAGGAAATCATTTCTATGCGTAAAGCAGATGAGAGAATGGCTGATGGCAGCTCAAGAAATAATAAGATGATCAAAACTCAAATAATTTAGTCATGTCCATTAGGGACTTCAGCTTTGACAAGGTGGAGAGCAATATTTCCCCACCTTGGCCTTCATATTTTACCCTTCTTTTTCAGCATTTAATCGGATGTGGCTTATCAACTGCCACATTTTCTTATAGTGCTATCTTCTATATACTGCGTTCTTTCAAAACGTGGGTGATCATGACTCTCCACAACTTTCTGTTTATCATAACTCTAAGTAAATACTGTCTTTTTGCTATTTCTCCTAATCCTTGATCTGCTAACGATTTTCCTCTTTCTGCTTTGACTTCTCATGACCTCTGAGTGTCAATTTTTTTAAGCCCTCTTTCCTTATTATTACGTGCCTTAGAAATTTCAATTTTCTCTTTCTGATTCTAAGAATAACTTTCATTTGGTTTCCATTTTCTCTTAAACTTTGTTGCTGCTCACATTTTCAATCCACGGTATACTCGGCATATTTTTGGTATGCTTGACATATTTTTGTAGAATCACATTTTTGCTGTCTCAAGTTTCTTCTTCATCTGTGATGAGTTTGTCTACATTCTTCTTCTTCTATGTGCCCTGTCCCTTCAGGACGTAGGCGATCATGGATCTCCACGTCTCCCTATCCCTTGTGGCTCTTAGTATGTTTGCTCCTGGCAACCCCCGTTCTGTCATCCACCTGATCAGGCCCTGCAAATATGTTATCCGCTGCCTTCCTTTGTCTCTCCTTCCTTCTATCTGACCAGTCAGTATTAGGTTCTCCAGGCTCTCCTTCCTCATTGCATGTCCCAGGAACTTCAGTTGTCGCTTCCTGATGCTCAGCATCAATTTCCTTTTTGTTGCCATTCTTTCTAACACCTCGTCATTGCTTGTATGCTCAGTCCACGATATCCATAGCATCCTTCTGTAGAACCACATTTCGGCCGCTTCCAGTTTTGTCCTCATTTTCGATGATATTGTCCAACATTCACTGCCATATTGAAGAACTGACATCACGTAGCAGTCTAGCACTCTTTTCTTCATTTCTATTGAGATTTTCCTGTGTGTTAGTATTTTGCTCATCTTCTGGAACGCGTCCTTTGCCATACCAATTCGCCTTCGGATCTTCGTGTCGCACTTTCCATCTCCTGTTAGAACACTTCCTAGGTACTTAAATTCTTGTACTTGTTTGATTCTGTTATCCCCCACCTGTATTTGGCATTTTGGGTTGTATCTTTTGCTGATGACCATCAAGGACTGATATTTCATAATACTTTAGTACTCATTTCTTTGTTTCTAACAAAAATTTCCTTTGTTTTTTTAATACTTTGCTTAACTTTTGGAAAGCATCTTTTGTTATTTCAATTCATCTTTGGATTTTTGTGTTACATTTTTTGTTTTCTGTTAAAATAGTTCTTAGCGATATTTAAATATTTTTACTTGCTAGATTTTGTTGGCTCAAAATTCATAGACTGCATCTTCAGTTTCTCCTTTTGTTGACAACCTTACATTCCATCTTCTTACAGTTGATAGTCCTTTTTTCTTTCTTTCTTTTACTAGCTTCTGGAGGAAGAACCATAGTCTAATTTCCATGTCATCACCGTTTTTTATAAGCAATCTATCCTTCACTTTTTTTTAACCTACATACTTTTCTTTAAACTTATCTTGCTTATTCATTTTTATGTTTGTCTTCTCTTTCATGAAATCCCTTTTGGCATTTTTTGTTTCTTACCCTATTGTTCCATCTTTTTTTTCTCTTTTACATCTTCTGTTGTCTCCCTTTGTTTCTTTTACTATGTTTCTTCTCTTCTTTCTTTTCTTGCTCTCTCCATTTCTCTCATTGGTTTTTTTCTTTCTTTCATTCTTTCTCTCTCTATTTCTTTCATTGGCTTTTCTTTTTTTCTTTCTTTCTTTCTTTCTCCATTTTTCGCATTGTCTTTCCTTTCTTTATGTCTTTCTTTCATTCTTTCCCCATTTCTATCATTGGCTTTCCTTCCTTTCTTTTTTCTCTCTCCATTTCTCTTGTTGGTTTTCCTTTCTTTCTTTCTCTCTCTATTTCTTTTGTTGGCTTGCCTTTCTTTCTTTCTTTCTTTGTCTTTTTCCATTTCTCTCATTGGCTTTCCTTCCTTCCTCCATTTCTCTCATTGGCTTTCCTTCTTTTCTTTTTTTCTTTCTTTCTCCATTTCTCTCATTGGCTTTCTTTCCATTCTTTCTTTCTTTCTTTCTTTCTCTTTTGGTCTTTTCTTTCTTTCTTTCTTTCTCACATTGGTTTGGTTTTCTTTCTGTCTCTCTCTCCATTTCTCTCATTGGCTTTCTTTTTTTCCCTTCTCATTTCTCCCATTCTTTTTGTCTCTCTCACAAACCATATCACGTCTTTTTATCTCTCTCTACTTCTGCCATCACTATTTATTTCTGTGTCCTTTTCTCTCATTGTCTCTCTTCATCCTTCTCACATCAGTTCCCTCATTTTTCTTTCCTCTCTCTCTCTTCTGCACCACTTTTCTATTCTTTTCGTCTCTATTTCTCATTTTGTTTTCTTTCCACCTTTCTAATTCTGTTTTTTTTTCATCTTTCTTCTCCTCCTCGCTGTTTTCTTTTTACTGCTCTCTTTCATTTTTCTTTATCTCTCTCTCTCTCTTTCCCCCTGATCTGTTTTCTTAACATTTCTCTAATTATTTTTTTTTCCAGCTCTAATTCTGCTTTCTTATCATTACCTGAATTCTGCTCTCTCATTGTGAAGACATTGTACCCAAGTGAAAGTCAACAGTTTTCTGAAAGGGTTTTTCCATTGTATTATTATTATTATTATTGATAATATTGATTAACATTATTATCATATTTTATGGTCCTCATTAAAGACATCATGATCATCAACACCATCTGAATATAGACAGTTTATTGTTAATATTATTTAGTTTACTTAGACTGTTACAATCATCTGAATAATTATGCCTTCTCATCATCATTTGAATAATTATGTGTTATCTTCTGAATAATTATACATTATACACATCAGAATAATGATGCCTTATCATCATTGAAATAATTATACCTAATCCTCATCAGAACATTTTTGCCTTATCATTATCATCAGAATAATTATGCCTTATTATTACTTTTCTTGTAATTATTATTATTATTATTTGCTGTTTTTGCCTTGCATCTTTCTTTAAAGCAAAATGCAAAGAAAGAAGGAAGGAAAGAGTATAACATGGAGAAAACCCCAAAAATGTAAACACAAAAATAAATTATATATATAATATATATATATTAATTATATATATATATTATGCATAAATCATATATAAATTATATATATATTATATATAAATTATATATATATATATATATATACATATATATATATTTATATATATATTATGCATAAATCATATATAAATTATATATATATTATATATAAATTATATATATATATATATATATATAATATATTATGTATAAGTTATATATATATATATAATATATTATGTATAAGTTATATATATATATATATATATATTATTATATAAATATATATATATATATATATATATATATATATATATCAGTGTATATATAAGATTGTGTAAGTTTTTCATTACAGTCCATATTCAGTTGCAAAGTAGGAAGTAGCACCCCTAAGGCTGGATGGCATCAACTATGGGGATAGCAGGATTAAAAGGGCAAGATCTTGTAAAGTAAAGAATGCTGGGAAGTGGCTATAGAGGGAAAGAAAAGGGTAAGAAAGAAGAAAAAGAATGATGGAGGATGAAGCATCTGACCCTGAAGCTTCCCTTAATTCTTTATTAGATCGCATTAAGAGTAAATATTCACAAAACCACTGAATGATATTTAGAGCCACTGGAATATTCCGGCAAAGGTTAACAGAAGGATTTGCAGAAATGGAATGAATGGGAAATAAGGACATTATTATCATTATTTTATAAATATATACAAAAATGAAAGGGTTTTTTTTAAGGTTTTAACATTCATTTCTTCATTTATTCACTGTTTGTTTTTATTCCACTAAGTTTTCTATTTCTCATGCATTGCTGATAAGACCTTGTTAACCACTCATTTGTCATTGTGTAACAGATAGCTATCTAATTGGAAGAGCCACTCAGGGATCTTAATGTACCTGATCTCTGTGGGGCCTAGTTTAGATGAATTAACAAAAGGTTCCCAGTTTCTGATCTGGAGCTCACTCTCCTTTGCTATCTAAAGAGCTTTGTGGAGGTTGTTGGGAAGGAAACAGGGATAAAATATTAAATAGAACAGAACTGTTAAAGTAAAAAAGAAAAAAAATATGGAAGACAAGATAGAAAAGAAAAAAAGAAAATAGTTGGAGGCACTTACCTGGTATTTCAAGATGTCTGCAGATACAGAACCCCTCTCAGCTCCATGTGCTGTTTCACATATGATTTTTTTCTGATATCATTGAAAAAAGTCTCATATTTTTTCATTCCTTTTCTTTATGCATTTTATATCTTATTAGAAAATATACAGATCTTGAAATCCATATGGTGACAATTTTTTCCCCTCATTTGGATTTGAAAGATGGAGAAAAAGAAAGCCAATATTTTACTGTAATTTCTGTTTGAATTTCTGAGATGAAGATTCATCATTAATCACATTATAAACATTTGGACTGATGTCCTCATTTTCATTGTAATTCTTGTCCTATTTCAGCTTTTTCCCAGCCATCTTCAGATATTTGTAATGTTCAGTTATTAATAACTGTCATGGAATTTAAAACTGAACACTTTATTTAATTTATGGTGGTAGATTAATATCATTTCAATGTTGATTTCTAGAAATATCTTTTTTTTTTCTGTTCAGTGGCTGCTAGTCCTGTTAACTGTAACATAAGTTAAAGATGATTGTTCTTTCTCTTGAGCTCCTGGTAGTTAATTGGTAGTGGTAATATTAGCTTCATTCTTATAAGTAAACATTCAACATTCATTGACCAAACAGCCAGTGCTACTCAGATTTCACTTTTCTTCACTCTGTGATCATCATTGATTCAATGTGTAATATTTGTTCTTGTAATCTCTAATGGTAGGATTAGCTAATTCCTTATGAAAAAATATTTCTGACAGAGCAGCCGATTGAAATTTATAACATTTTCTATTAAACAATTTTAATTTTAGCTCTCCCAGGTCTAATAACTGTTATTACTCTTCTCATGATTGAATTAGTATGGGATGTCAACATCTTGATTATATCATTATTTTCTCTTCAAGTTACATTTGTTATCCATTTTAATTGTTGCTGCTGTTGAATATCTTTAAGTGATATGACTTCTGTTATTTGGTACAGATCTTTGTTTATGATTCTGTAGTGACTTCCATTAGGTTTGAAGAAGGATGATCCTTGTTAAACCTACATAGTTCATTTGCTCAAAGGCATTTTTAATTATTGATATGAGAAAGCAGTTGTATACAGTCTAGATGTTTCTCCATGAGTTGGGTGCTATGCATGATATCAATATCAGAGTTCTGATCTGATGAGACCGCTGGATATCTTTTAATTCATGAATGAATTTCAAAAAGAAGTATAAAGTCTATTTGCTTTAGAGAGTTTTTTTGATGAAAAGTCAATGAAGAAATATAATACAGAACATTCTTTTTTTTGTCTTTTTAAATACTTGGGAGGAATGAATTAATATGAAATTCCTCCTTCAAATGGTTCTCTACTTGGTCATGTTAATATATTCCATTTAGGAAGAATTATATCCATTTTGGATCAAGACTTCCTGGAGTACAAAGAATGGCTAGAAAAAAATGATAAAACCAGCTGGATGTTGAATACATACAGCTTCAATCTGAATCCATCATACTTCAGTCAATTTAAGGTATTATTTTACTATTCCATCCATGACTATTATTTTGTGTTTTTTAAGTAGTGAACTGGCAAATGACAGTGAACTAAGGAAGGAATTGATCCTGCACATTAGGCCAAAATTGAAAGATGTTTGTAACAGTAAAAATTTACCCAATTAATTTTTAATATATAGGTATGCATATGTAAATGAAATTGCTTTGCAGAAAGACCAACTGTATCAAGAACTATCCTAAAAAAAAAATGGATACAAATTATAACTGTAGTTATTGTTGAAAGATTATTAGCAAGTGAAAAAAAAAACATGGCTGACATGAACTATTATCATAAAATATAAAAATGAAAATGAATATAAATCCAAATAAGTGTTTGAAAATTGCAGATGAATATTCTTATTCTGTAAAAGATAAATAAAGATTTGAATGATTTGGAACAATTTACAATCTTGCAATTGAGAAGAATAGTTATATGGATTGACAGTTTAGAGAATATGTTGCCTTTCAATGAAAAAGACTTTGTCAAATGGTAATATAGACAAGACCATTAAAGTTTTGATGAAAAGTCATTTAAGAAATTCAAGATGAGGTCTCTTTTCCTTTTAATATTTAATATTTAGTAAATTTATTCACTAAAAAATGTTTATATTTTCCTTAAACTGAGGAACTAACCTTTTCAGTTATTGTTAACAAATGCTGAAGGGAAAGACATGCCATAGATCTGCAGTAGACAAGTACAATTTAACAGGAAATGGAATTCTGGGACTGTGCAGTGATTTGCTTCAGCACTCATGCAAAATTAAACCTAAGAGTGTAGATATGTAAATGTGTATGATGATGACAATGTATTTTGGGGAGGATTTTTTTCTTTCTTTTTTGTGCAGGGAGGTGAATTCTGATTTTTTGGTTAATATTTCTCATATTAATAAAATAGAATAGGGACATTTATAATATCAAAAAGACATCTCATTTCTTGATAAAATAAAAAATATATAAATAAATAAAAATTAAAACCATTACAGGATAGTCGAAACAGCAGCTCTATCTTTACTACTAATTTCCAATCTAATATTTGACATTGATTTTTCTCTCTTCTCCTTCTCTTTCTCTGTGTCATGTCCCTTCAGAACATAGGTGTTCCTGGCTTTCCACAACTTTCTATCCCGTGTGGTTCTTAGCCTAACCAGTTCCATTCCATCATCCATTCACACAAGCTCATCAGGTGAAGTTACTCACTACCTGCCCTGTCTTTCTTGTCCTCAATATACCTTGTGAGGGTTGATTTTTCTAAGTTCTCCATCCTCATTATATCTAAAGAATTTCAGCTGTCATTTCCTGATTTTGAGTAGAAGTATTCTTTCTGTTGCCATTTCCATTAAAACTTCCATTAAAACTTCCCTGCTGCTTACCGATTCCATTTGCAGAATTTTTCTAGTATGCTTCTGTAGAAACACATTTCCACTTCTTCTCAAACTAAAAATCTGGTATTAATTCAAGTTTCAACCTTTAACCCATTAATGCTCACTATTTCATCTTTGGAATAGTGGGTATTAATAGATTAATTTATTTTTTAAATATTATACTCACAAACTAATTAGTTTTCTTCAATATTAAAAGGAATGAAAATCTTTGTAAATTTCCATGTTTCAATTTGAACAATGAAACCATTTATTAAGTCATAAATTATTCTAGAAATTATTATTTTTCTTTTTTTGTTTAATCTTTTCACTCCAAGCAAGGCCAGGGTTGGCTCAAGGTACTTGCAGCTTAGGTGGTTGCCTGGAATGCCATCAAGTCATATGTTCAGATCTTCTAAAACTAAAGCTTATAAAAACATACTTTGGGTTGTTCATGACTCAAAACATAATAAATTCTTTGATTATTTTGTCAATAGAAAATGTTCTTGTAAAAAAAAAGGCTTAGAAAGTGCTGTGAAAGGGCCATCACATAGCAAGGCAATAATGTCACTAGAACTCATGGGGTTATTGAGAGTGAAAGGGAATAAGAAGACTTTAGTGTGGAGAAGTGAGGAAAGGACAATAAAAGAACAATTTTCAGGAAGACAGAAGATGGAAATTGCCATTACATTTAAATTTTTGAAGATAGTAGGTGGCAGGGAAAGAAAAATCAAAAGTGCATTCTATAGGTGAAAAGTGCAAGGAAAAGAATTGTTAAAATAGAATTGGTGGTTGTATCAAGCTAATTCAGCATTAAAACAGTGAGACCTAGTTGCCAATCTAGTAGCATGCTTAAATTTATGTCGCCAAAACAGCAAGGAAAAGAGTTCATCAGAACAGTTGAAATGAAAATTATTGATAGAAAAGAGAGAGAGAGGCCACGTCAAATCAGTGCGAAAGTGACTGAAGATGAAATGTCAGGTCAGGATTAATTACATTACAAATCCTTCTTTGAATTTTGTCAAGATATATAGCAAGAGTACCAGCCCATATATGGCAATAGTTTCCAGTCCGTGGACACGTAGTAGATTTATGAAGGAGCTAGAAGGACTGGGACGAGAATGATTTTCTGACATTTCCTAGCAGTAGGTATAGCAATTGACTTAATATAGTAAATCCACTTCATGTTAGTGAAAAATGTGAGCCTCAAGAAGGTATAGAGGGTTGTTCTTCTAGAGTTTAGCATCAGCCATGCTGATGGCGGGCGTAAGAGGTTTTCTGTGATGATTAAATGAAAGCAGTTTTGTTTTGTTCAATAAGACTTAATCTAATTCCATTCAGGGATTTTAAAAATAAAAAAACGGGGATTTTATTTTATTTTATTAAATCATATCAACCAATGCATAGCAGAAAAGCCATTAAATTATGAAAGAATAAGAAAAAAGTGAAACCTTATTAAAGAGCAAGAACAATAGAATAGTAATTAAGAAGACAGTAGACAATGACTGACATTGCATTTAAATATTTGTAGATCAAAATTGGCTGGAAAGTATGGAGCTAGAAGAGAATTCCACAAGTGAGATGTATTAAATTCCAGGATTTAAATAAGGTTTTCTGTGATGATTAAATGAAAGCAGTTTTGTTTTGTTCAGTAAAATTTAATCTAATTCCATTCAGGGATTTTAAAAATAAAAAACAGGGATTTTATTTTATTTTATTTTATTTTATTTTATTTTATTTTATTAAATCATATCAACCAATGCATAGCAGTAAATCCATTAAATTATGAAAGAATAAGAAAAAAGTGAAACCTTATTAAAGAGCAAGAACAATAGAATAGTAATTAAGAAGACAGTAGACAATGACTGACATTGCATTTAAATATTTGTAGATCAAAATTGGCTGGAAAGTATGGAGCTAGAAGAGAATTCCAGGATTTAAATAATGCGAAAATGCCATTACTAGAGTGTTAGATAATGCAAGAAGAGCACCAGGCTATTCTTCTAGATTTTTCTAGATTTTCTGGATAGAAAGTTATAAATAATGAAGCCCAGATTCTTAAAGCGTAATTCTCTGAAAATCTAGTAAGAACAATTTTTTGGATTTTTTGTTTTTTAATAATTTTTTTTTATATAATTTTTTTTTAAAAGCTAAACTCACTACCAGATTTCAGATCCCTTGATTCAACAATGGTTTGAGAAGGGTCTTAGTCTGTATTATTGATTTACAAATGATATTTACACTTAATTCTTTTAGAAACATTTATTTATATCTTGACTGTCCAGGAACAGATGAAAAAGATCAATAGTTTTGAGTGGTGTTTATTTTTCAATTGATCTTATATGTCTACCTGATTTATTTATTTATATATCTTTTTATCAACATCTGATAGAAAATGTAACCCTAAGATAAAAATTCAAAAGAGAAAAACCTTTGAATATACTAGAACGTCAAGATCCGTTAATCTGATTTTGGATGAAGCCATTTTAGAATTTAAGTGACAACTTAGAACATAGTTCATTGAAATGCAGAATTTATTTTTATCTGTAGCTAAATAGAATTTGTAAAATTCTAGGTGCAGCTTCTCATAAACGTTATCCTTCTTCTATATGCCAAGGTCTCCACAACTTTCTATCTTCTGGTGCTCTTAGTAAAGTGTGACTGTTCACCATCTCTTCCAGTTCCTGTTCAACCATCCATTGTTAGGGTGGTTACTCACTGTTCCCCTTGGCTTCAGTATATACTTTGCTTGTCAAATTCTCTTATCCCTCTTTCCTCATAATGGATTATAGAAATTTCAACTCTCTTTCTGATTCTATGTATAAGATTAATTTTTGCTTCCATTTTTTTTAAAAACTTCCTTGTTACTCACATATTTAGTTCATGGCATTCTCAGCATCCTTCTGTAGAGCCACATTTCTGTTGTCTCAAGTCTCTTTTTCATCTATGAGGAGATTTCCAGTATTCTAACTATATAGAAAGCATGACAGGTATCCATACTTAAAGTGGAAATGGCAAGTCAAGTTCAAATTCTCGCAGTGATATTTGTGGTATTCTCAGCATCTTTCAGGAGAACCATCACAATGTACAAAGTTGGAGGTATCCGGACAGTTAATATCTTCCAATAAACTGTAGATACCCAGTACTTTTATCTATTTGAATTCAATAATTTTTTTTTTATAAACATCATATCTCTTTTGTGTTGAAATAGCTAATCAAGAAATTAGCTAATCAAGAAAGAAATCTCTGACTCAATTCTGATTTTAAGTTCATTTGGTCAGATTTGGGGAAGTGAATCACACCAGAAAAGCTACAGCACTCTCAAAATTATTTTCCAACATTACTAATATACAGAGTGTCCAAAAAATCCCAGAACCATTACAAGTATTTATTGCTCAGAAGCCAGATGATAGTATTGCAGTTTTTGGTAAAATGTTGTACACAACTTCAAGTCTTCTTTACATTAAGCTTTTTATATTCTTTTTTTTGCAGGTATAAATTGACTTGAATTGAAAGACAATGATGACACCAAAGAAGGCCTAATGTTTGGTGGGTACGTCAAGAATCACGTCCACCAGACTCGTGGTGGACGTGATTATCTTGCCACACTTTACAGACGCATTTTTGAAATTGTCCAAACAGTTGATGTTGGCATGTTGCAGCTTGTACCGAGAGAGATTGAATATTGTCATGACATTGTGAGGGCAACAAGAGATTCACATGTGCAATGTAGTCAAGGAAAGCTGCGAATGTAATCTTGAGATGTACAGTCAGTCAGTTAAGTGCCATACGTGATACATGCTTTGGGTGATGATGTCTCGAAAGAGACATGACTGACTGGGCAGAAGATTATCCTGCAGTAGGTTGCCATTGCTTTCTGTGGTAGACTGGTTGCCAGCCAATGCTACAGAATCCAGTCTGTCCTATTATTTAACCTATAACTAGAGGGAAAAGACAGTTAATACCTTTCCCAAGGGTATTTGTGCATAAGTGAATGCAAAGAATTCAACTGAAATTCGAACTCGGCTCCAGTTGAATTCTTATTGTAATACCCACGTCTTTTGAACAGGTGAAGAGGCTCATCCCTTGTTTCCTGTTTAGGATGTGGTTTCCAGATTTCGCTTTTCCAATCATTTTACTCTTATGTAGCCCCATGTGCATCAGTAGCATCACTGCCTTGCTTGGGGTGATATGATTAAAAAAAAAAAATATGGCAGCTGAGCAATAAATACTTGTAATAGTACTGGAATTTTATGGACACTCTGTATTTTTAATACCATGTTCTTACAAGATGCAGGTGATCATGACTTTCCAGACATTTCTTTCTTATTGTAAATTGCAATATCTTTTTGGGAAAGATAACTGAGTGGTCTTCTGTAGTCTTTTCCATGGTTTCAAAGAGATTAAGCTGGTTGGCATCCAAGGCACATCTTGCTATTTAGCCCATAGCTAGTGTTAGGAGATAAGGTGAATTTATACCTTTTTTAAAGTAAAAAGGAAAACAGTGAATAACTTACCTAATGTGCTTATCCAAATGGATTGTCAAACAGTGACTGGGAGGAGACAAATATGACATTGAGCTACCATGGACAGGGCGGATGTGCGTCATGGTGCAGTGGATATCAACTCAGAACGAGAAATCAGGAAGCCGAGTTTGAATTCCAGTTGTATTCCTTGCATTCACTTATGTGCAAATACCCTTGGGAAAGATATTAACTGTCTCTTCCTTCCAGTTATGGGTTAAATAATAGGACAGATTGGTTTCTGTAGCCTTGGTTGGCAACTAGTCTACCACAGAAAGCAATGGCAACCTACTGCGGGATAATCTTCTGCCAAGTCAGTCATGTCACTTTCGAGACATGATCGCCCAAGCATGTATCACATATGGCACTTAACTGACTGACCATGGACAGGAAACTGTGGATAGCCATCTTAAGACACATTATACATAATAGGACAAGATTATCATGACACAATTTTGTTATTTATTTGAGGAGATGCTGAGAAATTATTGGTCTGATCAAGAAGCAAGTCCTTGACAAGATTCGGATCTTAGGTCATTTGGTCAGATTTGGGCTGAACCAAGAACTTCACATCGCCTTCCTTAAAGTCAAATTATTCATCACAGTGAATGACATGTATTTTTTAATAGTACCAAGATGGAGGCAATGAAGGTTTTTCATAGATTTTCTTTTAAATTATTATCTATGAATTGCCATGATTCCTGGGAAATATAATGGAATTACTTCCCTTTGCTTTCGCCACTTTTTTTTTCAGTTGTCTTGACTGCCAAGGAAGTTGAGAAAGCCTAGTTAGCTTTGCTATTTAAAGTATAACTGAGTTGTGAGGAGAGGTCATAATTACAAAACTTTCTCAAGCTTATTAGTTTAAAAATATTACAAACTCATCTGTAACTTGAACTTTTCAATATCAATAAATGTTATAATTTGTGCACATCAGTCAGTCAGTTAAGTGCCATACATGAAACACGCTTGGGCGATCATGTTTCAAAAGAGACATGACTGACTGGGCAGAAGACTATCCCGCAGTAGGTTGCCATTGCTTTCTGCGGTAGACTGGTTGCCAGCCAAGGCTAAAGAACCCAATCTGTCCTGTTATTTAACCCATAACTGGAAGGAAGAGATGGATTAATACCTTTCCCAAGGGTATTTGTGTGTAAGTGAATGCAATGAATTTAACTGGAATTTGAACTCGGCTCCCTGATTTCTCGTTCTGAGCTGATATCCACTGCACCACAACATCTCTATAAAACTGTAACATTTCAATCGGGGCATCTAATCTGCCAAAAAAAATGTGAATCTCAGTGTTCAGCTATCCATTTTACTTTTTAACAGTGTATATATATATATATATATATCTCAGCATAAAATAAGTCCTGTTCTGTGATGTATATTCATTATTTTGTGTGTTGAATTTGTCATTTACCTTAGACTGTACAGCAGAGCATCTGACTGAAACAAAAATGGTGGTCCCAATGGGAAATTTCAGTCAGCATCTAAATTCTCAGTAAAATATTTTTTACAAAATGGGCCAGAACAGCCAGGCAAAATGCTATAGCAATAGTTGATTTTCTAAGCATTGCTTAGATGTGTCACAAGGCCAAAAGTATGGGGTACCCAGTGAGGATCGAACTCACTACTAAGTTGTAATGTGTTCTAGCAAGACAAGCTTGCTATTATACCATGCCGAGGTGCCCTTATTGGTGATTTTTTAAAGATAGATGTGGCACAAGGCCAAAAGTATGAGACACCCAGTGAGAATCAAACTCACTACTCACTTGTAATGATTCGAGCAAGACAAGATTGCTAACCATTACGCCACCTTGGGGTGCCCAAAGGATATAACAATAGAGTGTTAACTGCATGCTAACTTCTTGAATAAATCACAATTTCATTATGCAATTATTTTTCTGTTGGGTGGAGAGTTACCTTTAAGGGTAAGGTGCACAAACAAAACAACGGACTAAAAACAAAACTGCCAATTATGTTTAATGAAAGAAATACAACTTATCATTTTTCAGAGAATATGAATCAGATACTCAGACTATGGTGTGATTGTTGATGTTTGAGAATTTGAAAGAAAAACATTCTTTAACATCCTCCTCAACTCTGCTCTACAAAATAAATGAATACCAAGACTGATAATAGCCACAAACTTCTCAGATGAAACACTGTCACCATTCTTCTTCTATATACTGTGTCCCTTCAGAACGTTAACGATCATAGCTCTCCACAGTTTCCTACCATTTGTAGCTCCTCATAAATTTTGTCTTTTTGCTGTCTCTCCTAAATCTCCATTTACTTAGGCTCACTAAGTAAGTTAGTCATTGTTTTCCTTTGTACCTCTTACCTTTAATCTGTTCTTTGAGTATCACATTTTCCAACCCCTCTTTCCTCATTAGTTGCATAATAAATTTCACTTATCTCATTTGGATGTTAGTATACATGTCCCTTTTGTTTCCAATTTCTCTAACTTAGTTGTTGCTCACACGTTCAGTCCAGAGTTTTCTCAATATCCTCTTGTAAAACCACATTTCTGTTGCTTAAATTCTCTTCTTCATCAGTGAGGAGATTGTCCAGCATTCACTGCCATATAGAAGAACTCATATTCATTAGTGATTTGGTACAGTTCTTTGTGATTCCATAGCATCAATCCATGAGGTTCAAAGAAGAATTTTCCTTGCTAAGAAGTACAAAAACTTTTATTTACTCAAAAACATTTTTCACTATTAACCTGAGTAAAGTAGTATTTACATTATTTACATAGTTCAGACTGTCATCCTCATCTTTATTGCCATTTTTACAATGCATGTATCCACTGAGCCATGTGTTCTCAAGGTCATATGACCCAGTAGATATAAGCATCGGTTAGTTCCAGTGACTTGACCCAAATAGTTGTGAGTTCAATATCAGGCTACAGTAGTGGTGAACAAATAACTTAGAGAATTGAGTTAAAGGGAGATAACTATATGGCATCCAGAAGTGACATCACACATGGAATGAGAATGATATACCCCAGTGATCGAAATAAAGGGTTTGGTTTCAATTTTCTGAAGAAGGCTGGAGTATACAATGGCTGAAACATTGTAAACATGTAAAAAAAGATGAGCACAACAGTTTGAACAATGTAAATAATGTAACCTGAAAATGTGATTGTAAACAAGTGACAGTTTAGATATTTCTGGACAAGTTTGATGCTATACATGACATTCATATAAAAGTCTTAATCCTTGTCAACATCCAGGTGAGGTTTGAAATATTTTAGTGTTTGACTATTTAATGATTTAGTTTTTAGGTTAATCTTTTGGTTTAGTAGCAACTTGCGGTGTTGGTGAAACTACCACTTAGCACAGTATATTCTTCGTTAAATTTCCTAACTTTCTATACTAAATCTTTTAAAGCTAATCCACACATAGAGGTTTTTGAAGTGTGTAATTCTCTCTGTTATAATAAAGACAGTTGTGTATTTATTTTGTGTGTGTGTATATATATATATATATATTTTTTTTTTTTTAATCATTTCACCCCGAGCAAGGCAGAAACGCCACTGATGTGCAGGGGGTTACATAAATGTAGAAAGATTAATTAGAAAAGAGTGAGGAGTACAAGCTAGTTAGAAAGGAACAATAGAAAGCTGAGAAAGCAGGTGCAATGACAGATACATGGGCGGAGAGAAAGTGAAGATTATACAGGGGTGGGGAGAGAGCTAGAGTCCAGTGGTTAGTAGGTGAGTATTAACTTTGCATTTAAATTTCTGGAGGTCGTAGCCGTCAGGAAAGCAAGAATACGGGAGTGAGTTCCACAGGCGGGAAGTGCGAGAGAGGAAGCTGCAGGAGTAGAATTGTCGTCTGCATTTGGCTAACCTGACTGTGAATGGGTGGGACTCAGTTGCCAGTCTGGTTGCACGGGTAAACACCTGTTGAGGAGGCATCAGTGACTTAAGCTCATCCAAGCAGAAGCCATGAAAGTATTTATAGAAGAGACAGAGGGAGGCCACATTTCGACGATGGGAAAGTGGCTGCAGTCGAGTCGCCAGATCAGTACCTATCACATTACAGACTCTCCTTTATATATATATATATATATATATATATATATATATATATATATATTCAGGGTAGGACTTGGGACCCTGCCCTTAAACAAATCCCAATGAGACTTGCTCCGTCAGGGAGGAAGCCCGCTCAACCCGACTCGGGTGAATGCGGCATACATACATACATACATATATATATATTCCCCTTCTGACACACTCATGGAGAGAGAGAGAGAGAGAGAGAGAGAGAGAGAGAGAGAGAGAGACAACAGCAAAGCAGCATTGGCTCAATTCATTAGAGAAACAATAGCGAGGCAGTGTCAGCTGAGTTCACTCTCTTTACTACCAGTTATTAAACTTTACTACTAGTTATGAAAGCTCTTGCTATGTGTTTGCTCTTTAACAGTGCCTTATTGTTGTGGTCTGGTTTAAGGGATCACAATTATCAGGTGAAAGAGTCCTGTGTTCATTGTGAGCAGTTAAACTACAAGTGTACTCCTCTGCTTGAAGGTAGAAATGTCTGGCATTATATAAACCAGACGAATCCATATTGTCCATGGATATAGGGGTGTTAACTACCCCAGAACACATATTATGTTATTTTTTGCAATAATTATGTTATCGAGTAGCAAAGAATATATATATATATATATATATATATATATATATATATATCCTATCTATTATAATATATAGACCGTTATGTATTTATTTGTATATATTTTGCAGTCATTTTTGATGGTAGGGGTACGCTTATATATACTAATTTCACATCCTAAATTTTTATGACTGATTCAGAGTATGTCCTATCACTGCTTTTATTCCAATTCCAGACCATAATTTCTGTTTTGGAAAGGTTTCTGTTGAGTTGTATTTCCTGTATTGCTTGGTAAAGGATGTTGATTTATTGTCCAAGATCATTCTTTTTTTTTTTAACAATAATGTCTACCCTATACTAGGCTCAAGATCCACTCAAGGTAGAGGGTTACAGAGCAAGTAGTAAGAGACACAGTGGTAATGGTTAACTCTACACTTGATTGATTGGGGAAGCATCCTTCTGGGAGTTTTTCTACAAATAAAGAAGAAGCTGTTTGAGTTAAAATTACATTTCAATTGCATTCACTTGCATGCAAATATCCTTGGGAAAGGTACTAATCCATCTATTTCTTCCAGTTATGGGTTAAATAACAGAACAGATTGGATTCTTGGTTGGCAACCAGTCTACCGCAGAAAGCAATGGCAACCTACTGCGGGATAATCTTCTGCCCAGTCAGTCGTCTCTTTCGAGACATGATTGCCCAAGAGTGTATCACGTATGGCACTTAACTGACTGAAGGGAATAAGGGTAATTCATTACAAAGTGAATGTCATGGAGGGTCTTAACCGTGATGGTTAGAACTGGTGGAGCAAAGGAATGTAGATTATCTGAAGAACTGTCCGAAGCATAAATACTTATGTCATTTACATTGCTCCCCTCCAACACATCATCAGTGCTTTGCCCATGGGAGGGAAATCAGGAATGCCATTTTTTGTTAGTGGATTTATTTGGTTTATAGTATGGAATGTTTAAATGAGCAGAACCCATTTCTTCACATTTGGGATTGTATATGTGCTGAGCATAGTTTAGGAAAATATTAAATAGATTTGGACTCTCATTCCCTCTTTGTCATATTCCTGATGAAATTTGAAATGTTTTAGTATCAAGTCCTTTGCTAGATATGTACAACTTTTTGGACCAATATAGTTTCTCTATTAGATCAAGATATTCAATTGAGTCAGAGCTGGTTTTTAAAAGATGAGAAGAGGAACTTTTTATCAATGTGCACAGCCTATTTTATATTCAATTTATCTATCTCCTAAATCACCATTTAATTGCTGTTGTTTCCAGATCTACCCTGGCTCAGGGTGGTACCAACTGTTAGGGCTCCATCTATGGAAAAATAGTGACCTCTCCTCCAAAAAAACTGGGATCAAAACACTATGAAAGTTTAGAAATATATTTTTATAGTGAAGGTGCCAACAATACATTTACATTGTAAAAAATATTACCAGCAATACATTTTTCTAAAAGATTATGCTCCCAAGGGATGTGCATTGTGGTGCAGAATGTCCATTGTAGTGCAAGGATCTTGGCTCAGAACAACAAATCCAGGAGCCAAGTTTGAATTCCAGTTGAATTCCTTGCATTCACTTACACACAAATACCCTTGGGAAAGGTATTAATTCATCTCTTCCCTCCAGTTATGGGTCAAATAATAGGATAGATTGGGTTCTATAGCCTTGGCTGGCAACCAGTCTACTGCAGAAAGCAATGGCAACTTACTGTGGGATAAACTTCTGCCCAGTCAGTCATGTCTCTTTTGAGACATGATAGCCCAATGCGTGTATCATGTATGGCACTTCAAAACTGATGCACCCAAGAAAATTAAATTTTGGCATTCCATGACCCATAAGGAGTTAATAAGCCATTAAATAAACAAAACAAAATCTTTCTCCTTTACTAAATTTCTAATAACTGACCCATACACTGAGGTATTTGGTGTATTTAGTATTTACAAATATCATATCCTTCATTTTTTATAAATTGTATTTTGGTTGTCTCTCTAAGCTCCTGCCATTATCGTCATCATCATCATCAGCAGCAGTAATGTCAGTACCCTCGTGCCAGCCTTTCCTGCAAGGGTAACAAGAATTTCTTATTTTTTTTCTTCACTTCCTACTCATTTTTAGTTGAATTCTTTAATTTTAGAATACTTCCACTATTTTCTTTTCCTTAATTTAACTCTTAGTTATCTCATTCTGTCAGATAACATACAGCAGTTGAGATATCAATTTTCAAACTCTTAGCTATCTCATTCTGTCGGATAACATACAGCAGTTGAGATATCAATTTTCAAACTCTTAGCTATCTCATTCTGTCGGATAACAAACAGCAGTTGAGATATCAATTTTCTAACTCTTAGCTATCTCATTCTGTTGGATAACATACAGCAGTTGAGATATCAATTTTCAAACTCTTAGCTATCTCATTCTGTCGGATAACATACAGCAGTTGAGATATCAATTTTCAAACTCTTAGCTATCTCATTCTGTCGGATAACATATAGCAGTTGAGATATCAATTTTCAAACTCTTAGCTATCTCATTCTGTCGGATAACATACAGCAGTTGAGATATCAATTTTCAAACTCTTAGCTATCTCATTCTGTCGGATAACATACAGCAGTTGAGATATCAATTTTCAAACTCTTAGCTATCTCATTCTGTCGGATAACATACAGCAGTTGAGATATCAATTTTCAAACTCTTAGCTATCTCATTCTGTCGGATAACATACAGCAGTTGAGATATCAATTTTCAAACTCTTAGCTATCTCATTCCTTTTTTTGATCCTTTGATCCTTTTCTACCTTCCCAGTTTTCTCTTTATAACCTTAACGTCATTTAAGGTTCTTGTCCCAAACAGGACATTTAGTGCTCTCCCAACAATTGAAACCACTGCACTCTTCTCTCTCATTTGTAGCAGCTTGATTCTTTTCAGGTAAATTCTCATATCTTTCCAGTGGGTTTTTATTATAGCTGTTTCCAAAGAGTACAACAATCTAAGGTACCTTCCTTCTTTGGAATAATTTTTCACCACCTTTAATCTGGCTGGGTCCAGCCAATTATCTCATCCTTCAGTTTGTTTAGTTGTAACTCATATGGGTTCAAATCAGTTACAAAGGTATTTGGTGTATTTAGTCTTTACGAATACCATATCCTTCATTTTTATGAAAGATTGAGGGTAGGTGCCATGATCGCTTTCATTCAGATCTATCTATCTATCTATCGCCCGGTTCACACTCCACCCACGTCTATTAAAGAGGCTCATCCCTTGTTCCCTGTTTAGGATGTGGTTTCTGGCTTCCTCTTTTCCAATCTTTTCACTATTATGTAGCCCCCTGCACAACAGTGGTGTTACCGCCTTGCTCGGGGTGATACGATTAAAAAAAAAAAAAAAAAAAAAAAAAAATTCCAGATCTTAGTTTCTGTTTTGGAAAGGTTTATTTTGAGTTCTTTTTCTTGGAATACTTGTTAGAGGATGTTGATTTTCTTTTCAAGATTATTCTTATCCCAACTAGGAATACCTACGTCATCAGCATAGCTCTTTTCATAATAGGATATGGTATGCAATGCTTAAATGATTAGTTTCCATCTCTTCTCATCTATGCTTGTGTGTTCAGAATCTAGAAAGAGATTAAATTGATTGGTGTTCTTGTTTCTGCCTACTGTACACCTAATAAGGCTTGAAATTTTGTTCTGCTAGATTTGTTATTTTTTTATTTATTTTTTTTTTTAATCATTTCACCCCGAGCAAGGCGGAAACGCCACTGATGTGCAGGGGGCTACATAAATGTAAAAAGATTAATTAGAAAAGAGTGAGGAGTACAAACTAGTTAGAAAGGAACAACAGAAAGCTGAGAAAGCAGGTGCGGTGACAGATACATAGGTGGAGAGAAAGGGAAGGTTATACAGGGGTGGGGAGAGAGCTAGAGTCCAGTGGTGAGTAGATGAGTATTGACTTTGCATTTAAATTTCTGGAGGTTGTAGCCGTCAGGAAAGCAAGAATACAGGTAATAACAAATAATCTAGCAGAAACCACCAGATCTTAAAGTTGATAGAAAAGTGCTAGAAATGAAGCAAGTGTGAAATATTTGAAATGTAATATTATAAAGAAAACAGGCCTCAATTCCCTTTGTTTAAATTATTGATGAGTCTTTTAGATTTTGTGTTAATATGGGATGCAAATTGTAAAATGAAAGCCATTTGAAGTTGCCTGAACTTAATGATATTAACAGAACCAGGTTTTAAAAAACAAAAGTAAAAAGTAAAAGTCATCATCTACTGAGTGGCTCTTGAGCCTTGTATAAAGTGGACACTAATAAAAAAAAAATTATTAATCTATGAGAACTTGGATAGTATGTAGAAGATCAAATTTTATTTGTAACTTGACACCATATTTACAGTTAGACTAATGTCTTCATTTTTTATCACAACCTTTCAGATGTACTCTCCAGCCTTCTTCAGATGTGTCTAAATTTAAGTAACCATCAGAGAATTTTGAGAAACTCCATATTTGTTCTTGTTTTTATACCTGCAATATCAGTTACATACATATGCATATAATGTGGCAGTTATTAGTGCAGGAGGGAAAATGGGTATTGCGAAGCTGTAGCAATGGGTTTTACACAAGTATGCATGGAAAGATAAGAATCCATCTTTTCTTTTGCCAGAATAGCTGAGATGATGATACAAATGCAGGCTTTTTATTTTATTTAATATGAGTTTTCCATTTCACAGGAAATTTTCACTGGCCATTGGCTATAAGTTCTCAGATGTTCTTTGCCAACTCTCTCCAGGCTAGTTTAAGTTTTCTTTCTCCTAAACCATTTGCCAGCCAAGGCTGTATGATAGTCTCTCTTGCTAATGACTCATAACTGAAGGGAGAAAAGATGAGAAGATTAATACTTTTGCCAAAAGTATTTGCACATAAGTGAATACAACAAACTCAACTAGAATCTGAATTTGGTTCTCTGATATCTCATTCTGGGTCATTATCTATTATAAGTTAACGGTCATGTCACGTTGAATACACCGGTTCCCGCTCGATCACCGAAGTTAAGCAACGTTGAGCCTGGTCAGTACTTACGTGGGTGACCACTTGGGAATACCAGGTGCTGTTAGCGTTCACGGATGTGCGTTGTGGTGCGGTGGATGTCGGCTTGGAGGGGGAAATCGGTGAGCCGAGTTCCAATTTCAGTCGAGCACACTGCACTCACTTGCGCACTAGTACCCTTGGGAAAGGTATTAATCCGTCCATTTCCTCCAGTTATGGGTTAAATAACAGGGTAGGACTTGGGACCCTGCCCTTAAACAAATCCCAATGAGACTTTCTCCGTCAGGGAGGAAGCCGGCTCAACCCGACTAGGGTGAATGCTGCATACATACATACATACATTATCTATTATACCACACTCACATCACCTGGTATTCCCAAGCAGTTATCCATATAGGTGCTGATCAGACTCACTGTTGCTTAACTCAGATGAGAAGTGGTATTTCAGCATGATATGGATGTAATTATGCTATCAATTCAGTTAAGTGCCATATGTAATACATGCTTTGGGCGATCATGTCAATAAAGAAACATGACCGCAGTAGGTTGGCATTGCTTTCTGCGGTAGACTCGTTGCTAGCCAAGGTGATAGAATCCAATCTGTCATATTATTTAACCCATAACTGGAGGGAAGAGACAGATTAATTCCTTTCCCAAGAGTATTTGTGCATAAGTGAATACAAGGAATTCAACTGGAATTCAAACTCGGTGCCCTGATTTGTCGTTCCGAGTCGATATCTACTGCACCACAATGCACATCCAATTATAATATATATATATATATATATATATATATATATATATATATATATATAAATCCAGGTAAAGAGAACCAACAGTTTTACAATTCTAAGTTCTCTGGCATTTACTTTTTTTTAACAAAGTGCTCAGTACAATAAATATTGTAGAGTATAATATAATCATATAATTAAATTTTTTTTTAATTAAAAATGCATTGCCACACAGAAATTTCTATGTTTAAATAGAAATCATTTTCACAACTATCATCTAACTTTGCCTGATGACGAGATAGAAATCTCAAAACGTAGAAATTTCCGTGTCGCAATGTATTTTTAATTAAAAGACAAATTTAATTATATGAGTATATACACACACACACACACACACACACACACACACACACATATATATATATATATATATATATATACTTTGAGTGAGTTTTTTGAGCTACTATACTTTTGTATTCATATTAGCACTCATCCAACTCTTTTCCAATCCTCAGCACTGTCCTCAGATTTACAACCAAACACTCTGAAACATTTGTCTTGGAGCCTTCTGCACAAATGCCAAGCAGTACACTTTCCAAATTTCTGACAGTCAATTGCATCATAATGCTATTTTTCTCACAGAGAGTGACCAACTGACCTAACTATACTGTACAGTTGATTAATAATAAAAACAAACAACGTGCATGTGTGAAATTAAAATATAAAATAGCAACAATTCATACATCACATTTTGTATATATAAACATGCATTATTTAATTTTGCTATTTCTTTTACATTTTATCTTTGATATATGAATATCTGACAAAATATTTTGAATTTTATGATCTGAATTAAATAAAATAAAATAAAAAGATAGCTATTTAAAAAACATTCTTCAAAGTGTTTTCTGTTATTAAAAATAATCTGCGAGTAGGGGAATATTTTCATATAGTTCTCTTTTTTTTATTTTGATTACTGAATAGTTTTTATTATGTGTAACAATTAAATTCAACACTGACTTTTTTTGGAAAAAACCTTTAAGTTGAGCTTAAAATCAAAGGTGAATTTTTAAAGAGATGAGAAGACATATTGGATTTTAAGTTTAGTGTCTGATGATATTTATAAGTTGTAGAAACATAGAAGTCTGTAATATTTTAACTTTTATTGATTCTATTCGATAAGGAAATTACAGAAGAAAGTTCATTGCTTAACACAATCTCCTCACTGTATCAGTGGGAGATAAAGAATGAATCAATGATAGAACCAAATCTTATTTTCAATGCTTATTGGTTTTGACAAAAAGAAAAGACAGCAGTCTTTTATTTTGAATTTTCAAACACTTCCTTTTAGCATAGAATTCAAAATTATTCAAGAAACTGCTTTTTAGGGTATTATAGAACTTGGCAACTTTAAGTGTTTCACTATTATGGAAAACACTTCAGGTCAAAGTTCAATAGTTACTTTACTCTTATCCTTGCATTGTTCACTTTTTATGATCCATTCCTCAAAAATGTTGTAAAAATGGTTGGCTTATTCAACAGCTCCAGAAAGTACCTGATTTATGCCATGCTTATCTTAAAAAAAAGACCCAGTATAAGGCTTAAGAACCACTCAAGAGAGAGAGTTTCTGAATTAAGTTGTTGCAAACAGTGGCATAGCTAATGTTTTTGCTGCTCCTTCCCAGAAAGAACACAATATTACATTGCAGATTAACTCCTTAAAGTATATATATATATATATATATATATATATACAAGAAATCTAGAAGCTTCTAGATTTCTTGTATTCTCGCTCTACTTTCGTACTTTTGTATCGAGCACTTTACTGTTAAGGTTTTGTCTTGTTTTTTTTTTTCTTTCTAACGGGCACCGGACATATTGTTCTTGTGCACTGTTTGTTTCTTTTTATTATTCCCCCATTATTTAACCCACGAGGTAGTTCTCACCAGGTTACAAGATGGTTTAAATTGCTGTTAAGTTAGCACTATTTTGGGAAGTTTAGTCTATTATTATTAGTGTTGCCTTACTGTAATTAGGTTCATTATTATATATATATATATATATATATATATTGTATTCATAATAAACTTAAATCTTGCATTGTTCATACATTCTTCCCTGTGTAACAGATTTCAAGCTGTGTATACTGCTGTCTTCCAAATTATTACAAGCTTTGTAAATAGCAATAATAGAATAACTTGCATGACAATATTTAAAATGCATTGTTATTTGTTCATTCACATTTTATTATAAGAAATATTTTGCCCCTAGTGAGAATATAATGGGGACATTTGACAGGCTTACTTAATAAGAATCACTTTGGTTTAGGCCTAATTATCATTAGCATGCACAGGCCTAATGATGTAAAACTGAGACTGATTTATGTCAGTTATATGACAAACCATAAGTACTGCTCACAAAAAGTGCGGCTCTGGACGACCCGCCCCCTCTGTACCATTAGATATACCACTGTTTGCAAGTGCATGAAAAGGGGAAGTTAGAAGTGTATATTATTGGGATAATGTAGGATACATAACGGTTCATAATGGTTCATACATAATGGTTCATACATAATGGTTCACTCCAGACTTGGACGGGTTAAGATTGTATTGATTGGGGAAGCATCCTCTCAAGAGTATATTCAACAAAGTAACAGTTCTGGGAAAGAAGCTGTTTGAGTGCAACTTCCTCCTTACCAAATATGAAGAAAAATGAGGATGAGTCAAGCCTATGTATGACATGGCATGTCCGAGGCTGATAATTTCTCAGTGTGATCTTCTACAGAATGAAAACAATTCGGGGAAAATTACAAGAAACAAGACTGTTACAATATTATTCTCAATGGAGAACCCACCTACGACAGTCTTATATAAGGATAATCTAGAATGATTTGTTTTGTGTCAAGTGAGGGGCAAAAAAGTTATAAAATGGTGTAGTGATTGTCAGTTTGGAAAGAGAAATTGGAGAGCCGATTTTGAATTCCAGTTGAATTTGTTGCATTAAAATATGTAGGAAAATTTATGAATCCATCTCTTCTCCCTCCAGTTGTAAGTTAAATAGCAGGAAAGATTCTGTGTCCTTGGTTTGGCAACCAGTCTACCACAGTAAGTACTGGCAACTTACTGTGCAAAAATCTTCTGCCCAGTCAGTCATGTCTCTTTCAAGACGTGATTGCCAAGTGTGTATCACATATAACACTAAATCTTTCTTTGCTGATAATAATCTTTCTTTCTGGTCAAACTGGTTAATGAAAACCTTGGGAAGCTGAATTTTGTAAATTTAATGTAGGAAAAGGTAAATAAATAATAAGCAAAAAAACAAAAACAAAAACATTTTCAAAGCTCTCCATTATGTTTAAGACATCTTAAGAATACTGTGCAGCTTCTTCTCTCGCACTTCCCGCCTGTGGAACTCGCTCCCGTATTCTTGCTTTCCTGACGGCTACAACCTCCAGAAATTTAAATGCAAAGTCAATACTCATCTACTAACCACTGGACTCTAGCTCTCTCCCCACCCCTGTATAACCTTCCCTTTCTCTCCACCTATGTATCTGTCATTGCACCTGCTTTCTCAGCTTTCTATTGTTCCTTTCTAACTAGTTTGTACTCCTCACTCTTTTCTAATTAATCTTTTTACATTTATGTAGCCCCCTGCACATCAGTGGCATTTCCGCCTTGCTTGGGGTGAAATGATTAAAAAAAAAACTGCTGGTAAACATAATTACCAGCTGATTTTTTTTACAGTTTACCACTTGACAATGTCCAATATTATCCAACAGTATTTTTCAGCAGTTTGAATATAACATTTTTAATATTTTACTTATTACCTATTAAAATATATGTGTTCAGTAACCCATTTACCTCATTTGTGTATGACATCTACTGCAGTTGTAGCAGCTGGAATGTATAGCTGAGAAGAAAACCTGACAGAACCCATCCTTCTTCAGGCTGGTTTTTGAATTTAGTTGTCTTTCTTCTAGGCTGTTTGCCATCCAACTCTAGAGAATCCATAGCAGGGTGAAGAGAAATGGATTCATAGATTTCCAAAGTGTATCTGTTTGAAAGTAGATATAATAAGCTCAACTGGAATTCAAACTTGATTCTTTGGTTCCTCCTTTCAAGCCATTAACCATTAAGCTCTGTGCACAGATTAATAGATAATTTTTATTCATTATGACCTAAAAGATCTTGAAACTACCTGAAAATGTTTTTTAGTATTTTGGGTGTAAAATTTTGATAATTTGACATTCAGATGTAATATTTACTTAAGTTGATTAAAAGCATGATCATTCATTCTTTAAAATCCAATTCCTAAAATCAATTTATCTAAAACTATAAGAAATGCCTGCAGATCAAAAACTGGATGCAAAGGATATGAATCAAGATAGCAAAATTAAGATAATTGACTAAGAATAGTTTCAATGAGAATAAAACTGTGTTTCAATTGACTTAGACAACAAACTCAAGATCATTTTGGAACATGTTTATTCAGACTGTACACTCATTCTTTGCCTTAATTCCATGATAGATTTGCTTGATGCAAGAACAGCCAGGAACTTTAAAAAAAAAAATTAATCGGCAACATCAAGAAAAAAATGATCCACTCAAAGGTCAGGAACCAGGAATCCACTGTATTTATCAGCTATGTGAACAGCATGTTGATCCAAACTTAAATTCCAAGAAATGTTAACAGCTGGGAAGTTA
>JBBBDQ010000767.1:2472500-2532500 GCA_037127315.1 Ascarosepion bandense
ATGTCTATAAGTCTTGATATCAAGAGAGAGAGTATTGATATTAATACATAAAATTTAACATTCACTTAGTCTTGACTTGAAGTGTCGTTAAGATTATATCCATTCTCCAATAGACTTGATTAAAAAAATTACTGTCAAGTCTCTTGAAGAGTGGATGTAATATCTGCAAAACTCAGAGACAAGATAAGTGAACATTTAATTCCAAGAGGATGCTTCTCCATTTGCTTCAGTATTAATTACTTTAGGATGTGTGTTGTGGTGCAGTGGATATCGGCTCAAAACAAGAAATCGGGGAGCCGAGTTCAAATTCCAGTTGAATTCATTGCATTCACTTACACGCAAATACCCTTGAGAAAGGTATTAATCCATCTCTTCCCTCCAGTTATGGGTTAAATAATAGGACAGATTGGGTTCTATAGCCATGGCTGGCAATCAGTCTACCGCAGAAAGTAATGGCAACCTACTATGTGATAATCTTCTGCCCAGTCAGTCATGTCTTTTTCAAAACATGATCGCCCAAAGCATGTATCTCATATGGCACTTAACTGACGTCACTGCTACATTGTTTTGATGTCCAGTTTCTGAATGTTTGACAAGCATCAGGACATGACAAATAGATAACTTTGATCCCTAGTACCTTAACCAGATACACTGTAGTCAAAAAACTATACCTGTAAATTTCACTTTGGTGCATGTTTGCGTGAAAATCTGCACCAGAAAATAAAACCGAAGGGTTTAAACAATGGTATTCATGTTGACTTGTGACTTCATACGAGCACAAATAGTCTGATGAAATCCTGAAGAATCAAAGACATCACATGAATTTTTTTTTTTCTATTTTGTTATTATATTTCCTAAATAAAGTATGTTATATAAATATTCAGAAATCAATTTTTTTTTAATGAATGATATCATTTTGGGTGGTATTGGTAATATTTGCCATTTTCTAATAAGAAAATATTTGACATTCATTGAACAAGCAGTCAGTACTACTGACAGTTGTAACTTATAAAATCTTTCTCTTAAAACAATTTTTCAGTAAAAATGTGTTATTCAAGTTAATGAGCTGTTATTATCCTTTCCACTATTGATTGTAGTTCTTCCTAAGCTTTTATTTAAAATAGTGTGGAATGTTAACATCTCGAGTATGTCATCGTTTTTCTCTTTAACTTAAATGTATTTTCCATTTTAGCTGTTGTTGATGTTGGATGTCCTCAAGCAATTTATTTTCTGCTATTTGGTACATATCTTTGTGATTCTGTAACATCTGTAGGTTTGAAGAAGTCGGGATTTTGCCAAGACCCACGGGCTTAACTCACTGGAAGCCATGTTTAGCCATTTGAGAAAGCAGTTCTATACCGCTGAGAGTTTAGATATTTCTGAATGGGTTTGGCACCATGAATAAAATCCATATGAAAATAAATATATTGTAATTTCTGATATGCTCTGACTTTAAAGAACAATATTGAATGATGTTCTCTTTCCCATCTACCAAGGAACATTCTTGCAACATTGCAAATTCACTGTATTTTGATTAGGGGACATGTGAGCTTGTTACTGTAACATTACAATCAGCTATTTTCCTGACCTCCAAAATGTTATGGTAATGTTACAAAGTGTTAATACTGAAAAATTCTACACTGGTCAAATAATATCAGAATACATTTTCTTTACTTAACAACTAGCAGTATAGCCCAGCATTGCTCGGGTGTAATGAAAGCTTTAAAAGTAATCCTGGAGCTCAGACTCAGCCTAAAGAATATTTGTGTGAAGTTTGGTGAGGATCAGATAAAAAGTTTGGATTTGTATAAAGGACATACAGACAGATAAACAAACACACACACAAACATCTTGCCTTTTATATATATATTATCGATTTTCTGCACTATTGTAAGAACTGAAACCTTGAAACTTCTGAATATCATTTTTTATGTCTTTGTCTATGAGTGTATAAAATTTGATTAAAATCGGACCATTCCTTCTATAACCCGATTTTTTCGATTATCAATTTTCGATATTTATCGGGGGTACCTTGACACAAAACCTAGCTAAGAACACTTGCAGATGCTTATAGTACAACTGTGTAAATTTTCAAGAAAATTGGTTCAGCCGTTTCGGAGTCTATAGGTAATGGACACACACACACACAGACACATATACACACACTGACAAAGTTCCTTTTATAAATAAGTTTAGATATGTATTAAACATATAAAATTTCTTTTTATATATTTTTAAGAATTATGATCTCTTCCTGAAATCTGTTATCTATTTTCAGCAGACCTCCAGTGATGTTACAACATAATATTGGGAATATGTTGTGAAGTGTCTACAAAGAACATTTTTACAATGTCTATGTAACTGGTACCTGTTTTTGTGGTACAGTGGATTTTGGCTCATCACGATAAATCGGAGAGACGAGTTTGAATTCCAGTTGCATTCTATTTGTTGCATTCACCTACATGCAAATACCCTTGGGAAAGATATTAATCCATCTCTTCTTCCTCTAGCTATAGATTAAATGGCAGGACAGATTGGGTCCTTTAGCCTTGGTTGGCAATATGTCTACTGGAGTAAGTAATGGCAACCTACTGTGGGGAAAATCTTCTGCCAAGTCAGTCATGTCTTGAAAGATACACCCAAGCATGTATCATGTATGGCACTTAACTTGCTGATGTAACACTGCAGAAATTTTACATTGCTGTCGTTTTGTGCAAGGTTAGATAAAATAAAGTGTGCATGTGGCGTAAACAGTACCACAATGAGGGTTTTGATCCTTAGTATATCTTGGTTAGATTACCTTTTCTAGGTGGCATTACTTTTGTTACCAGGTGACATCCACTAACTACACCTCCTTCTCACACTCATAAGACATTTTGTTCCTGGTATTAGATATAAACGCACCTCGACATGGTGTAATGGTTAGTAAGCTCACCTCGCTAGAATCATTATAACTAAGTAGTGAGTTTGATCATCACTGGGTACCCCCTACTTTTGGCCATGTGTTATGTCTAAGCTATGTTTAGAAAATCACCTTTCTCCATGTTTGGGGGTTGGGCACAGGGCTAACAACCCTTCCACATAAAAAAACAGTTTGTTACAGAAACAGCAAAAATGCTGCTCTACATACCATTAGGTATAAGGAAAAGTCTATTATTATTAGATATAATGTAAATTAAGAACAACAACTGATCAAACACTGTAAATGAATCAACTTTTCTTACATGCCATTCTATAAGATGGTGCCAGACAAACATCTGCGGCTATATTGTTACCCCTACAAGCCTAGAGCATTAGCCCCTGCAGATATCAGCTGTCTGACCTGGATGGTGTGTGGCACATCCTGTCTAGATAACATCAACAAACATTTGAACTTCTAACTTTAAACAACAAAATAAGATAAAATCATGCATTCATGTTGTTGTGGAGTAGTTTTCGCACTGAAAGTTATAATTGTGCTATGTCGGTTGCTAATCAACTTAATGCACCCAAAATGTTAGGAACTTAGTAATCTTCCACTGAAAGCTGACTTCTTAGTATTCAGCTAACTGCTGACTAATATCAACTGCCTTAGTCCAATGATGTCCAAACTAATTAATAATTCTCCTGAACTCCAATAGAACTCTCTAGAACTTCTAAGAACTTCCCAAGAACTTCTCGAGTTAACTTCTTGTTAACTGTTATTAATATAGGAGGGAGAGTCTATTATCTGAGGAATAGGTGTGTTTTCCCATAACACATGTATAGCTGTTATTCTTTGTGAAGCATTCTACTTTTTTAAATGCCATGTCTTTTTTGGACAAATGTGACGTGGCTTTTCATAGTTTTCATAGTTCTTTGTTTTTACTACATAGCTCCCTGAGCTTTAGTGGCATTACCGCCTTGCTCGGGGTGATATGATTAAAAAAAAAAATCAAAAAAAAATCAGTGAATTGCCATGTATTCTTGAATAAGATAGTGAAGCGTTCTTTTCTTGTTTTCTTCACTGTTTTTCCTTCTGTTCTGACTGATTGCCAACCAAGGCTCGAGAACTCATTCTACCCAGCTATTTAACTTCTAGTTTGGGGAACAATAAAATGTTCATAACTTTTAGCAAGGACATTTTTATGCAAATTAGTATGGTAAATGGGACCATAGTTTTAATATGGCTTTCAGCTTCCATTTTCCATGTCATTATCCATTGCACGACCTGCCTATATTTACATCAATAGATTTATTCGGAATAGTAGGGTCAATACTACTACTACAAAAATTTTCAAAATAGTGCAGCAATTGAGCCATTTGTTCTTGCATTCCTAACTTCAGATATATGAAACTGGCTTAAGCCATTCAAAGGCAATTCTAATCAAGCAGAGGAATGACTGAACATGAAAAAGTGTTGTGACTTAAAACTTACCAATTTCCAATCAAATATTAATGCCTTTATTACTTCTTAACTAAAACATCCTTCCCATTAAATAATATCAACCAATTCAAAAAAGTCTATATTAATTTGTTTCTAATGTGTTTATTATGATTTATATTGTTTCTAAAGTTTCTTCTTCAACTTACACGTTTTCTTATTATTATTCAAAAAAACATGGCGCATATAAAAAGATAGATAAAAATTCATAAATCTTCCCAATTAAAAAAAACTATATTAATTTATTCCTAATGTGTTTATTGTGACTTATATACTGTTTATAAAATTTCTTCCTCTACTTACTTTTTTACTTATTAATTATTCTAAAAACATGGCACGTATGAAAAGATAAATAAAAATTGATAAATAAACAACTAAACTTCCAATTCAATAAAAACCTATATTAATTTATTTCTAATTCATTTATTATGACTTATATCGTTTATAAAGTTTCTTCCTCGACTTACTCTTTTTCTTGTTATTATTCAAACATGGCACATATAAAAAGAGAAATAAAAATTAAAAAAGGAATAACTAAATTTAAAGCTAAAACAAATGTTTCCAATTCAATAAAAACCTGATTTAATTTATTTCTCATGTGTTTATTATGACTTATATTGTTTATAAAGTTTCTTCCTCTACTTACTCCTTTTCTTATTGTTATTCAAACAAACATGGCACATATAAAAAGAGAAATAAAAATTGAAAACGGAATAACTAAACTTAAAGCTAAAATGAATCTTTCCCAGAAACAATTATGAAGGAAAAAAGGAAAAGAATTTCTATTCTTAAAGAAAATAATTACTATTATTGATATTTTTTGTAGATGATGTTTAATGAGAGATCAAGAATTCCATGAAAGGGATGATGGTCTAAAAAGTTAGAAAACTCCAAAGAAGAAAGCATGTAGCTGAAAATTCTTCACTAAAGCCACATTAATAATCCAACCAATGATCTCAATATTAAAAAAAAGCATTTTGCTTACATTCTAGAAAGATGAGGAGAATTTATTTTTTGTAACTGCAGAAATTAAACATGTAGAGATTTATAAAAGACACACATGCTTCACAAGTGTTTAATCAAACTCACTGTTTCAATTGCTAAAGAACTCATAGAAAATGTCAGTCTAAATACTTGGAATAGTGAAAAATACCACATATCTGCATGGTTTCAGTTTAAACTGATAGCTTCTAAAAAATATGAACCTCAAGCCACAAAATATGAAAAAAAAGGCTTCAGTTCAAAATGACACTAGGAGAATATGTTTCAAGATTTTTTCTGTTTTGGACATAGTATTTAGATATGTACCTATAATACAATGAAATGCAACTGAAGGTTGAGTTTAATGTGGGTTTTTTTGGCAGTAATGTGGAAAAAATTCTCAAGCTCTGTCAGTATATTTCCATTTTGGGGTCATCTCAAGCAATAAACCCAGTCCCCACCCAAAAAAGAGGTACTCCTTGGTGAGGATGATTTCCTTGGGCTTAGACTATTAATACCAACAAAGGAATTTACTCCTTTACCAGTAAGTCATATTACTTATGTCACTGATAACTGTATGATTATCATTATAGTCTAAGTACTATGCTGTGAACATGCATATATATATATATATATATATATATATATATATATTTCAATGCAGGTTGCATTGAAAATGACAGACAAGGTATTATCATTAAGTTTTTATGTAAATCTTTGTATGTTCTTATAATTCTTTTCCTTTTCAGAACTTAAATTATATAGGAATTTTCAAAATGTTTTGTTTTTCCAAGCACTTTCGGCTATACTTTTAGCCATTATCAAGTGTGAACTTTGTTTTATATGTCACTGAATATGTGTAAAGTTTATGTATATAGAGTCATGTGTATGTTATATTTTGAACATGGTAAGTACATTGTTGCCATGTTCATAATTGATATCATTAACTGTAGGTTTTCTCTTTTTTATTAATAATGTGTCCATTACTTTTAATTTCTTTTTTTTTTTTTTTTGCATGTGGATTATGCTATTATGTGTGTATTGTCAACAAGTACATTATGGATAGGGCTTGGTAGTTCTCCATATGTGTTTAAATGAGATCAGATTGAATTTAGTGTTTTTATTATAAGCTTACTAGTTCTTACTGCTATTTTCATCCCAGTGTGAATATATAGTAATATGCAAAACAATTGGCTTGTGATGGGGGTGCTGTTTAGAGGAGTTTGTACTGCAGAGTACCCTACTGAAAGCAAAATTGGCAGTGCCCATGAGAGATTATTGTCAGCGTTGTTATGCTTGGCAAATAGATTAAATTGTTTTCTATTTTTTCTAAAACATGCCAGCACAGCCAGGCAACAATGTTATAACAATGCAGCAGCAAAAGTGTTAATTCAGATTAGCATTTGGGTAGGCAGTTGTTTAAAAACGTTTTCTGTGCACCTTGACCGAAAGTAATGATTGCAATTTATATGCATATGCAATCTCTTATTGCATATACATATAAATAAAAAAGCAGAGATGGGTTATTTTATAGATTTTTGCAGTAAGTATTCAAATATACAAATTAAGGATAGGTGGCCATAATCAGTACCTCCAATAGCCACTTTCATTTCATTTGATTATTTACACAGGCGAGCAATTCAAATTCTTAAAGGCCGGCAAATCAAATTCTTAAACATCGCTGCAAAAGGCAATGCCCACAACTTTATATAGGCCTCCTGGATCTGGGAGAAAACTAGTTGACAGTGGCATCATAATGGTATGAGTAACCACTGAGAAGGTTTCTCATTTCAGCTTATCTTGAAGGCCTCCAGCCAATTAGTTTTAGGCAAAACCTTTTTCACTGGATGCTCTTTGTTTAACAGTGACAGAAGCTCTTTTTAATGTTCTTTCCTGTTAGAAAGAAATTGATCTATAATTCCCCAGTACAACCATAATAAAATAATTTTTTATATATAGATAAAATTAAAGTTTTGTCAGAAACTCAGAGCATACATAACTATACAAAATGTGCTTTGTATTATAATTATAATATTTGCCAAGCAATACCACCACCCTGAAATCCCAAAATCACAAAACAGGTTTGGATTGGTTTGGATGGACACCTAGCTGAAAAAAATCACTTATTCAGTGGTTTGCAACAGTTTGGGTATAAAACAAATCAGGAATTTACGCATATTTTGAACAGAGCAATTTGTCTGCAGTAGTTATGTGGTGTGAATTATGAAAATAACATTTAAGCCTGCTTTGACAAAAAAAACTTTGAGAGAATTAAAGAAATTGCTGGGATTGGTTGTTTTTTTAGTTTTTTTATAATCGATTTCTCCTAAGCAAGGTAGTATCCACATCGATGCATAGGGGGTTGTAGTGAGAGAAAAAGAAAAAAATAGAACAAGGTACAAGGGATGTCAAAGAAAAGATAAGAGAAAAATGGGAATGAAGGAGATAGAAGATGACAATTGACATTGCATTCAAACTTTGAAGATTGTAGATATCAGAAAGGAAATATATGGAAGGGAGTTCCACAGGCAGGAAGTGCAAGAAAAAAAAACTGATAGAGTAGAAGTGATGGCTACATTTGACTGTTTCGATGATAAAAGGGTGGGACCTAGTTGCCAATCTAGTAGCACAAGTAAATTCATGTGGTTGGGGCACCAGAGAAAGAAGCTCATCAAAGCAAAAGACATGAAAATATTTGTGGAAAAGACCGAGATAAACAGCAGAGGCACCTGACCAGCTATGGCAACAGTATTCAATACAGTATGATTTTAAAAAGACGTATGAAAAAAAAAATGTATGGTTCCTTAAAAGAAAATTATCTTACAGTTACGGATTAATTCACACACATTTTCTTTGAAGAATATTCACACACACTCATATACACACACACACATAAACTTGTGTGTGTGTGTGTGTGTGCATGTATAAATGTATAAATGCCATCATTCTTTATATATATATATATATATATATATATATATATTTAAGCACAAATAGAGTGTGTATATACCTAAGTATACACATATTCCTATGCATACACATGTACATATTTATATTGATAAATGTTTGTGCATACATATGTGTATATACTTAGTGTATATTAGTATATATAATATATATATATATATATACTTTATATGTATATATCTATATATATATATATACATGCACATGAACATATTTGTGTGTATACATTTATGCAAATACACAAATATGTATGCAAACATGCACAATGTGTGTGTGTGTGTGTGTGTGTGTGTGTGTGTGTGTGTGTGTGTGTGCTTGCATATATTCCCATAAAAACACACACACTCACTAAATGTACAAATATGCCTGAAATTGATCCATTTTAGAATCTGATGGGCAAAAAGCCACAGGATCAAATTTCTCTGAATCTTTCCAGTTTTGATCCTTTAAATGGAACACAAGAATCACAAACATAAGGAAATGAGCAACAAAATACTGGAACTTGTGGTATACAACAGTCAAAAGGTCACCTAAATACTGAAAGAGGCAAAGAAAGAAGGAAAGGAAATAAGTGTGTGCGAATTTTTTAAAACTATATTTACAAACATATTTTCGTAAAAACCTATATCAAGTTTATATATATATATATATATATATATATATATATATATATATATATATGAATTTGGATCAAATATGGACTAGAATTAACTGAATGATAGAATAAAGACCAAATAAGAAATGTTCATACATTTAATGTATTTGATTTTTATTTGTGCTTCATCAGAAATTAAATATGAAGGAAATAAAAAACTCTGGTATATTTTATTTTTGTGCTGTTTGTTTTTCATTTATTAAGTAGACTTTGCATTATCAACCAAATTCCACACAGACCAACTAAAATTATGATACACAAACACACAAGAATTATGCACACAAACACTACCTGACAAGACAAATACACAAAATGGGGTTTATTTAACCACTGAAAAACAAACACAAAAATAAAAAGTACCAAAATTTTATTTTTTCCTCTATATTTAATATCTGATGAAACCTAAATAAAATGAAGCATGTTAAATGAATAAATATATCTTATTTGTTCCTTATCCTATCACACACACACACACGCAAATATATATATATATCAATGCCCCTACTAACATATATTTATAAAGTGTATGTGTGTGTGTGTTCAAATTTGATAGATAATAAAATTTATCAACATATCATATTTATTTCTTATTCTTTATATATATATATATATATATATATATATATATATGTGTGTGTGTGTGTGTGTGTGTGTGTGTGTGTGTGTATGTGTGTGTGTATGCATGTGTGTGTGTGTGTGTTTAATTTATGTATATATGAATGTATCAATGCACATACCAACACATATATTTATAAAGGTGCATGTATGTGTTTAAATCTGCTGGGCCATGAAATTAGATATACTTAGAGGTCAGATAATATTGAACTTTTCCAGTTGTACACTGGCACTCTTGATTCTTATTTTGCTGCAGAGACACAAAATATGTATATGTTGAAATATTAAGATGGTCAGGAGCTTACAATAATGTACCACACTCAGGATTGAGGTTTTATATTTTGTCTGTCTAACAGACATTAGCAACACTGTTACCCCAAACGGGTACAATATGCACCAACATATTTTCCAGATTTTTTGTTTTCATTTTCCCAAATTCTTGTTTTTTTTTGGGGTTTTTTGTTTTGGCTTTTTCCTTTGTTCCTTCCTTGTTGCAGTTGCCTTCTTTTTAATAAGATTCATTCCAATACAAATTTGTGTTTTCATCATCTTCTCATCACATTTCTTTCGTATATTTTTTACTCTTTTCTTTTTCGTATTTTTTACTTGTCCTTTTTCTTCCAAATTTAATTTTCTCCTCATAAAAGAAGACTGCAAAACACGTGTATTTAATGCTTTGTCTCCTTCTTGTCCATCTTTTTTCTTAATATCTTTTTCCAGGAACCTCAAAAATGTAAACATCCATTCTGTTTGTCATCAGAAGAAATTATCATTGCACATCTGAAATTGAAAAGAGAAATCATTTCTTTAAAAACAACTGCTATCAACATGACAAGTGTTTTGTTATAATTAACATCAAATAATTACATCATCATTATTAAATCACATTGCTATATTAACCAATGAAATGTATTCTTCAAAGAATGATGAGAACAAGCAATCATGTAACTGGCAGTATTATATCTATAATACTATATGAACTATAGTATTAGTATTATACCACTATAAACTATAGTATTAGTATTATACTATTTTTAGTTCTAAATGATGGTCACATCAGGATCAACAATTTTATCCAATGAAGGTAAATTTTTTGTACAGAAGAAAAATAATTTAAAACTGTTTTGTTTTTTTTTTAAATATTTTTACATGTTGTCATCATTTTTATGGCCATATTCATATTCATGTCACATGTCATTTTGAACATTGTACATTCCAGGTTCGAATTCCAGTTGAATTCATTACATTCACTTGCGTGCAAATACCCTTGGGAAAAGTATTAATCCGTCTCTTTCTTCCAGTTATGGGTTAAATAACAGGACAGATTGGGTTCTATAGCCTTGGTCGGCAACCAGTCTACCGCAGAAAGCAATGTTCTGCCCAGTCAGTCATGTCTCTTTTGAGACATGATCACCCAAGCGTGTATCACGTATGGCACTTAACTGACTGACACTCCAGGCCTTCTTCAGGCGATTGGAATTTTGAACCAAACCCTTTATTTTGATCAGTGGGGTATATTGTTCTTGATCCATGAGCCATGCTACTTCAGGATGCCTTAGTTTTCTCCTTTTAACTTTCTATGTTATTTGTTCACCACTGCTGTGGCCAGGTCTTGAACTCACAGTTCTTTGGCTCAAGTCCCTGTATCTCACCAATGCTTTTATTCACTGCTTTGAGGCCAGAGCGTACAATGGTCAAAGCATCGTGAATATGAATATGGCAATAAATATGAGAACGGCAGTCCAAACAATGTAAATAACATAAATACTGCCACATCTCAGAAGTATAGACAAGTGTTTTTTTTTTACTTTTTTTGTTATAGAAATTTTCATGCTCCTCTCAAGGTCACCAGTTTTGTAGTGTGAATATATTATTTGATACAAAGATTATAGTTTTGTTGGGAGGCTGAAAAAAATTAATAACAGATACAATTAATCATTTCATTAATTAAAACACTCTTCAATAGAATTAATAGAAAACTCAAAAACACTTTTTTTTTAAATCTTGAAAAACTGAGTCAAATTCTCTCTCACCTTAACCAGCAAGTCATTAGTAAAAAAGCACAAACAAAAAATACTCAGTTATTTCCATCTTAGTCAAAATATTTAGCTGATATAAAAAAAAAATGAGATGTTATTACAAATTACTAAGAATTTAAAGCCATTTTTTGCATTTTGGGACCTTAAAATGTTTGTAAAAATTTCATACAAATTACAAGAAATCATTTAGTCACATAGAATGATCTTCAACTGAAAGTTTTAAAGTTCTCAAGAAAAGAATCTTCTTTTAAGTGCTGTGGCAGTGAATATCATCAAAGATGAAAGAAAAACTTGAAGCAGCTGAAATGTGGTTCTACAGAAGAAGGCTGCGGATATCATGGACTGAGCACGTGAGTAATGATGAGTTGTTGGAAAGAATGTAAATGAAAAGGGAATTAATATTGAGTATCAGGAAGAGACAACTGAAGTTCCTGGAACATGCAATGAGGAAGGAGGGCTTGGAGAACCTGATACTAACAGGCCAGATAGAGGGAAAAAGTGACAGAGGAAAGCAACACATATCATATTTGAAGGGCCAGGTGGATGACAGAACGGGGGTTGCAAGATGTTACAGGAGAAAGCGTGCTAAGAGCCACCAGGGATAGGGAGAGGGGGAAGGCCATGATCGCCTACATCCTGAAAGGACAAGGCACATAGAAGAAAAAGATTCATTCAGGACATAGGTAATCATGACCCTCCACATATTACTGTCCCTTGTAGCTCTTAAAAGTTGACTTTTTGTCATTTCTCACAAACTCCAAACCATCCATTTACTGAAGCTATTCAAGTGTGGTATGTGCTGCTTTACTCTGTCCCTCTATTCTTGCAATCAGATCAGATGTGGCAGCAATATTCAAAGAATGGATGACTAGTAGACTTATAAATATGTACGATAGATTCTGAAGAGATAAAAAGCTGTAATAACACAAATTTTCATGGAAACTTCAGGCGCATTTTTTCACAAATGATGAAATAAGGCATCTGAAAGAATGTTCTGTGATGTTCACAACAAAACTTTTTTTTAATGTCAAACAATAATCCTAAAAACATCAAAATGGCATTTATCATAGGAGAAATTATTGGCCCTTTTGCTTCAATAATTGATTGTGTAACATTTATTGTTAATTATTGCCTTTAATAATTTTTTATAGTTCCTTACAAGATCAGATTTTCCAATCCTTCCTTCCTCATTATGTGCCCAAAAATTTCAACTGCTTCTTCCTGATGTTAAGTATAAGTTTCCTTTTTCTTTCCACTTTCTGTAAAACCTTGCTGTTGCTCACATGTTTGGTCTATGGTATCCTCATCATGAAGATTATAGTTAGCCAAAAAAACAAGAAACCTCAAGAGTGATTTTTTTTTTAATCATATCACCCCAAGCAAGGCGGTAACACCACTGATGTGCAGGGGGCTACATAAGAGTAAAAGCACTAGATAGAAGAGAGTGAAGAGAAGGACAAACCATTTAGAAAGGAGCAAGAGAAGGGAAGGAACACAGTTGTGATGACAGTTGCAGAGGTGGAGAGAAAGGAAAGGATATACAGGGTGGTGAGGAAAGAACTAGGGTCAAGTGGTTAAGAGATGAGTATGGACCTTGCATTTGAATTCCTGGAGGTTGTAGCCACCAGCAAAGCAAGAATAAGGAAGCGAGTTCCACAGGCGGTAAGTGCGAGGAAAGAAGCTGCAGGAGTAGAATTGTCATCTGCATTTCAACTGTAATCTGATGAAAACTCTCTATTAATCATCTAAGAGACTCCTTTCTGCTTTCCATCAGTATGGCTGATGCTAACCTCCAGGAGAGTCACTCACTGCACCTTCTCAAACTAAGACTCTCTGGTGATATGAAGTGGAAAGACTATATTGAATCCATTACAAGGTCAGCTGCTAAGAAAGCTGGTGCTGTGTTAGACAATTTTTTTTTCTCCAGAATCTATCATACATACCTATAAGTCTACAATTCAACCATGCTTAGAATATTGCTACTACATATGGTCTGGTGGTCCTGCTATATATCTAGAGACCATTGATAAAATCTAAAGGATCAGCAATATTATTGATCCTGATCTGGCATCTCACTTTCAGTCACTTTCCCACTGCCATTTTTTGCTTCCATTTTCCTTAAGACTTCCTCATTAGTCACATGTTCAGTTTGTTGGATTCTCAGTACACTTCCTGTAGAACTATATTTCTGTTGCTTCAAATCTCTTCTTTATCTGTGAGGAGATTGTCCAGCATTCACTCTTTTATAACAGTTTAGAACTCTTTTCTTTGTTTCTAATGTAAGATTCCTGTTTCTTAATACATTTTTTAGCTTGAGGAATGCATATTTTGCTATTCTTTAGAGTTTGGTTCCATATGTTCTACAATCTGTAAATGAAATGTAAAGTCAGTCAGTTAAGTGCCATACATGAAACACGCTTGGGCAATCATGTCTCAAAAGAGACATGACTGACTGGGCAGAAGATTATTCCGCAGTCGGTTGCCATTGCTTTCTGCAGTAGACTGGTTGCCAGCCAACGCTATAGAACTCAATCTGTCCTGTTATTTAACCCATAACTGGAAGGAAGACATGGATTAATACCTTTCCTAAGGGTATTTGTGCATAAGTGAATGCAAGGAATTCAACTGGAATTCAAACTCGGCTCTCCGATTTCTCGTTCCAACCTGATATCCATTGCACCACAACGCACATCCTCTCTTTCTGTAAATTATTAAGATGAAAGTATTTCTGTAAATACTTTCATGTTAATTTTTTGGATAAGCTCTTTGCTATGATACCTAAACTTAATGAATTTAATCGCTGAAGAATGCTGAGGATACCATGGACCAAATACATGAGCAATGATGAGATCTTGAAAAAAAGGAAAATGAGAAGAAAACTCATATTTAACATCAGAAAAAGACAGCTGAGGTTTCTGGGATATGTAATGAGGAAAGAGGGCCTGAAGAATCTAATACTCACACGACGGATAGAAGTAAAAAAGAGACTGTGAAAGCAGTGCAAGACATATTTGATAGGCTTGAGCAAATGGATGGCAGAGCAGGGTTTGGGACTAATACCAAGAGGAAAAATATTGAGAGCGACAAGAGACAGAACCAAGCAAAGGTCCATGATCGCCTACGTCCAGAAGAGACATGGCACATGAAAAAGAAGTAGAAAAAGATTAAACTGACAACAAAGTCTCATCAATTTACAGTTGAGTTGGATAGATGTAACCATAAGTTCTATGCTAACAGTTTCTTTTCTTGCACTTCTCACTTATGGAAATCTCTTCTGGCTCTATGCTTTCCATTCAACTTTAGCCTTACAAAATTTAAAGGCCATGTCAGTTGTTATCTAGTGTCTTCCTAATTGCTATTCTATTTTCTTGTTCCTTAATAATGTTTCTGTTTTCTTATTCTTTCACACCCGGTAAACTCTTGTCGTTTTGCCACTTTGCTTGGAGTGAACTAAATTTGAAAAAGACAAAAAAATCTTTCTGCTAATCTAGTGTTGTGCTTAAATTCATAAAGAGGCAAACTTATCAGAACAATTACAATATAAGTACTTCTAAAAAAGGTAAAGAAAAATACACTACAGCAGTAGGAAAGTGACTGAAGCTGAGGAGCCAGGTGAGGACCAATAACATTGCTGATTCTTCTTTGCATTTTATCAAGAATCTCTAAATACATAACTTAAGCATCAGAGTAGATGTTATAAAATTTGTGCTGGATATCGACCCCTTGTAGGCAATTTAAACTCAAAACATACAGTAAATTATAAGTTGTAAGAATAATTTTAATTTGTGAGTAAATATTGCATGAACAATTTTTTTGGAAATGAAAATTATTTTTTCCTGTTAAAAGTCCTACTATTTGATCCATAGTTGGGGGAGAAGAGATTGATTTATACATTTCCTAATTGGTTCATACAACACATATATTTAAGTGATACTCAGTCTAAAATGTAAAGAAAAATGTAGATGGAAGAGATAAACAGTGACAAGAGACAACATATACACTACCGGCCATAATTATTAGGCCACCCCAGTTTTTTTTAAAAAAAAATGATGTGTTTCATACTATTTTTAGTATTTATTGCCAAATGAAAATAAAATGGTTCTTTTGTTATTATTACTTTGCAAAATTTCACAAGGTAAGGAAGCAAAGATGAACTCATCAGAATCACCCTAAATTTTCTTCATTCTTTCATTGATGAAAGTGCAATATAGGTAATTATTAAATATTTATAAATTCATTTGATGTACATGTTATTGTGCAATATTAACAAAAGAACCATTCTATTTTGATTTACAATTATTCACTTCGCAATAAATACTAAAAAATAGTATGAAATACAGCATTTTTTTAAGCACTGGGGTTGCCTAATAATTATGGCTGGTAGTGTACATGATCAGGGTAAGAGTGAAAGATCCTAAGAAGACATTTTGTTTCAGTTAATTTACACAAGGGTGTAAGGTGCTAGATTTTTGTCAATTCCAAGATCCTTATATTATTATTATTATTATTATCATTGTTTTTGTTAATACAATGAAAGTATTTATAGAAAAGTCACAGAGATGCAATTTTTACAGTGGTGGGAAACAGAATGAAGCTGAGATGCAAGATCATGACCAATAATATTACTGATTCTTTTTGGATTTTATCAAAAATCTCTAAATATATAGGAGAATCACCAGATCAGATGTGGCAGCAATATTCAAAGAATGGATGACTAGTAGACTTATAAATATGTACGATAGATTCTGAAGAGATAAAAAGCTGTAATAACACAAATTTTCATGGAAACTTCAGGCGCATTTTTTCACAAATGATGAAATAAGGCATCTGAAAGAATGTTCTGTGATGTTCACAACAAAACTTTTTTTTAATGTCAAACAATAATCCAAAAAACATCAAAATGGCATTTATCATAGGATAAATTATTGGCCCTTTCGCCTCAATAATTGATTGTGTAACATTTATTGTTAATTATTGCCTTTCATAATTTTTTATAGTTCCTTACAAGATCACGGCTCACACTAATAGGTTTTCTTTGGCATTAACTTCTAGTTCTTCAAAATTTGAAGGATTTCTTTCTCTTACTTTTTTCTTCCATTATGCCTGGAGGTTTTCAGTTTGGTTTAGGTCAAGAGTTCGTGTGGGATATGCCAATACTTTAATTTTGTTGTCATCAAAGTATTTTGCAGTAATTTGTGTCTTCTGCTTCCAATCATTTTCATGTTGGAACATCCATTGATGTCCGAAAGACAGCTTTCATGCACTTTCTGTTATATTATTCTTAAGAATAGCCAAATAATGCTCTTTATCTAAATCTAAACTTATTTATAAATGGAACTTTGTCTCTGTGTATGTGTGTGTGTGTGTGTGTGTGTGTGTGTATCCGTTACCTATAGACTCCGAGATGGCTGAACCGATTTTCTTGAAAATTTACACAGTTGCACGATAAGCATCTATGAGTGTTCTTAGCTAGGTTTTGTGTCAATGTACCTCCGATAAATATCAAATATCGATAATCGAAAAAATCGGGTTATAGAAGGAGAGGTCCGATTTTAATCAAATTTTATACACTCATAGACAAAGACATAAGAAACGATATCCAGAAGTTTCAAGGTTGCAGTTCTTACAATAGTGCAGAAAATTGATAATATATATATATATAAACAGCAAGATGTTTATGTGTGTGTCTGTTTATCTGCCTGCATGTCTGTATTTTTTCAGTCCTTTTATTTTAGTTTTTGCTTCGGGTTTGGCTCTAAGTAGGTATAATTGTAGTTCTTAGTCTCAGCCATGATACCATTTACTCAGAGGACTTATTTAGCCTTTAAAATACAGTTTACGACAAAAAACTTTTATTTGATATCGATACCAGGAAATCAAAATTTGACTTCCATCCATTCATTTTTCTTTCAGTCTACAGTTTCGCTTTAACTGGAAACAACTATTGCTTTTTAGTCTTTCGTGCCAACGTCCAAAGAGTCTGAGCTCCAGGACCATGGATTAGTTTTAAAGCTTTCATTACACCCGAGCAACGCCAGGTTATACTGCTAGTCCATGATACTCTGAACTTTTACTTGTTCTCCTGTTCCAGAAGTAGCAAAATATCCCCATAGTAGAATGCTCCCACCATAATGCTATATATATCTTATAGGTATAACAATGCTATTAAGGTGTTAGATTTTGAATTTCAAAATTCTTATATTATTGTTATTGTTATAATTAGTATTTATATATTATATATTTACATATAATATATATATAATATATAATATATTTATATATTATAATATATAATATATATTATATTATAATAATATATTATATTATTATATAATATATAATAATATATATAATATAATATAATATATATATATATATATAATATTATATTATAATATAATATATTATATTATAATATATAATATATTTATATATTATGTCTATATTATTACTGATGTCATTCCATCACTATTTTTTAATAAGATCATAATATTAACATCACATTTAAAAATAATGTCATATTTGTAAAAAACAACAAGAGCAATATCAATAATTTTATTTTTATTATTATTCTATACAGCATTTCAATCTGGCACTGTTACTAAAGTCCTTACTTTTTTTAAAAATAATTTCATCACAGGCAAGGTGATGATAATGCTACACGGACACAGGTGAGTCACAGGGAATGATAGAGAATGAAAAGTAAGGAAAAAGACAATAATAGAATATGTTTCAGGAAGAAAGAAGATGGTGAATGATGCTGCATTTCAATTTTGGAATATTATAGTTGACAGGAAAGTAAGAATTCAAAGGGAATTCCAGAGGTGAGAAGAAACTGTTAAACTAGAAGTGGCAGTTGCATCATAATAGTTTAACAGTAAAATGGTGAGACCTAGTTGCTAATCTAGTATCACACTTAAATTCTTGTCGTCAAGTCACTAGGGAAGAATGCTCATCAAAGCAGCTGCCATGAAAATATTTGTAGAAAAGACAAAGGGAAGCCATTTCATGTCAGTAAGAAAGTCACTGATGCTGAGATGTCAGGTCAAAATCGATTAGATTATAGACCCTTCTGTCACATAATTCTACAGTATGAAAAGACTTAGCAAAAAGAAGCCTTGATTCGAGTTAGAAAACAGGAAGTGGTGGAGAGCCAAGATTGCTAAATTCCGAAAAGACGCATCATATAGAAAGAGTATTTATATAAATATTATAATGTTAAAAAGGCATTATTAAGTTGGGTTGGGTTGAGTTTTGTTTAATTCTGTGGGTTATTTAATGCCAAAAAAGTAGGATCTTAAGGTATTGTTCTAATATTCAGTTATAGTGAAAAGGTTGATTAAGTCAGATTTTGATGAAGAATTTTATTATTTTTTTTTATTTTAGAAAACTGAAGAGGTCTTCTCATTTTGTATTAAAAAAAGTATTGCTGCTAATAATTTTCTTCCTTCAAAAATGTATTATGGCAATAATTCCTTTTTTTCTTTTTTCCTTCTAAATATGTTACGGTAATAATTTTTTTTCTTTCCAAAATATATTGTTGGTAATATTTTTTCTTCAAAAATGTTTATTCTTCTATAAAAGTGTATTTTTATGCTTTCATATTGTTTAACCCCATTTTGGGGGTTAACTATTTGCCCTAAGCTGGGACCCTAACAGGTACTACCACCCCTGGTCAGGGTGGACCTGGGAACAAGAGCAATTAGGAGGGGCTTCCATGCTCCTCACAACCTTCCAATGAGAGGCCTTGCTGCTGGATGCAGTTTATTGTCATACCCAGGACCAGGCATTATTAAGTGTAGTAAAAAAAAAAAGTTTACTATTTCTCCTTCTCCTCCTACGAGTATTATATGTTGTTTTGAGTGATCATGGCTCTCCACAATTTCCTGACCTTTGTAGTTCTAAAGAAAGTTTGTCTTTTTGCTATCTTTCCTATCTCTGTTTTGCTAACTATTTACACAACTTACTAGGTAGGTCATATGTTGCTTTCCTCTGTCTCTCTGGCTTTTCTTATGTAATTGTCAGATTTTCCAAACCCTCTTTTCTCATTATGTGCCCAATAATTTTCAGTTAGAGTTTGAGTTTTGTTTAACAGCATATCAACCTCTATGGATTATTTAATGCCAAAAATGTGGGGTTTTAAGTTATTTTTTAATGTTCAGTTATAGTGAGAAGGTTGATTTAGTTAGATTTTAATGAAATTCTTTTGTTTTTATTCTTTTTTATTTTAGAAAACTGAAAATGTTTTCTAGATTTGTATTAAAAAATGTTTGGCTGAGAATAATTTTTTTCCTTCAAAAATGTGTTATAATAATAACTTATTTTTTCAAAAATATATTGTTGGTAATATTTTTCTTTTAAAAATGTATATTTTTCTATGTCTACTTTTATATATATATATATATATATATATATATATATATAAGTGTATTTTTATACTTTCATAGTGTTTGAATCCGAGTTTAGGGGTTAACTATTTGCCCATAGCTGGGACTTTAACAGGTGCAACCTCTCCAAGGATGGACCTGGGAACAACAGCAATTAAGAGGTGGTTCCATGCTTCTCACAACCTCCCAATCAGAGACCTTTCTGCCGGATGCAGTTTACCATCATGCCCAGGACCATAGAATTTTCAGTTGTCTCTTTCTGATGTCCTTCTTGTTTCCAATTTCTTTAAAACTTTGCACTGCTACTTATAATAATTATATTAGTACCTACTATTAATATTATTACTACAATGATAATAGTAATTATATTAGTAACTATAAGTACTAATAATAATCTATGTGTCACCTCATTTAGACAATCCATCACATAATTTCAACTCTTGCAATTATTACTATAAATGTCATACTTATAAAAATCACGTTCTCCTTGATTCTTCCTTCTAATGACTATGACCATCATTGTCAACTGATTAACAATGATATTATTTTTATTATTATGAATACTGTCATTATTATCATGGTTATTATTCTCTGTATTATAATTTCCAGTCTCATTATCATTACTGCTATCATTATCCGCTTCAGCCTATAGAAATCCTGAAACATGACTGCTTCTATTCAATGGGCCCTTATCGTTGACCTTTGTAAGCTTCTGTGAAAGCAAATGGTTGCTATTATGCATATTGTGGCATACATACAGATGCAAACAATTGAATGTATCTGAATGTGTGAATTCTTTTAGATACAGGCAAAGCTCTTTAAACAGTAATGTGAGTATTGAATGCTTCAAATATATGCCTGCTTATTTGAATATATGTATATATGCACACACATGGGAGAATAGTGTAAAGTTCTTAGACTGGCCAAAAAATCATTAAGTCAGATTTTAGGAAAGGGATTTTAGCAACCCCTAGTACCTGAGAAGTGTTCTAACAGAGGACAGAAAGTGTGATACTGAGATACAGATGCATATTGGCATGGCCACAGATGCTTTCTGAAAGTTAAGCAGCGTATCAAGAGACAGGAAAATTTCATTAAAAACAAAGAAGAGAGTCACTCAGTCAGTTAAGTGTCATACATGATGCATGCTTGTGTGATCATATCTTGAAAGAGATATGACTAACTGGGCAGAAGATTTTCCCACAGTAGGTTGTCATTACATTCTGTGGTAAACTGGTTGCCAGGCTATAGAACCCAATTTGTTTTGTTATTTAATCCATAGCTGAAGGAAACAGATGGATTAATACCTTTTTGAAAGGCTTTTGTGCATAAGTGAATGCAAGGAATTCAACTGGAATTTGAATTTCAATTTCTTGTTCCGATCTGATATCCACTGCACCACAATGCACATCCAAAGAAGAGAATACTGGCTTGTTATGTGATGTCTGTCCTTCAATATAACAATGAATGCTGGACAATCACATCAAAGAGGACAGAAAGAAAGGAAGCAACCAAAATGTGGTTCTACAGAAGAATGCAGAAGATGCCATGGACTGAACATGTTTGCAAAACAAAGTTTTGGGAGAAAAGGAAACTGATACTTAGCATTAGAAAAAAATACCTGAAGCTACTGGGATATGTAATGAGAAAGGAGGGCTTGGAGAATCTGATACTCAAAGGACAGAAAGAGGGAAAGACAGACAAGGGAAAGAAAAGCATGACATATTTGATGGGTTTGAGCAAATGGATGGCAGAGCAGGGTTTGGGAGGGGTAGCAAGAGAAAAGATGTAAACAACTACAAGGAATAAAGAGGTGTTGAAGGCCTTGATCAGCTATGTCTTAAAGGGACATGGCACATATAAGAAGTGTATGTATATGTATATATATCAGCATGCCTTGTGGGCATAGAAGAATCCAAAGGAGTCTTCTTCTTCTATGTGCCCTGTCCCTTCAGGACGTAGGCGATCATGGTCCTCCACGTCTCCCTATCCCTTGTGGCCCTCAGCATGTTTGTTCCCGTTACTCCTGGTAACCCCCGTTCCATCATCCACCCGACCAGACCCTGCAAATATGTTATCCGCTGCCTTCCTCTGTCTCTTTCCCGCTACCTGGCCAGTCAGTATCAGGTTCTCCAAACTCTCCTTCCTCATTGTGTGTCCCAGGAACTTCAATTGTCTCTTCCTGATGCTTGGTATTAATTTCCTTTTGGTTGCCATTCTTTCCAACACCTCATCATTGCTTGCATGTTCAGTCCACGATATCCGCAGCATCCTTCTGTAGAACCACATTTCCGCTGCTTCCAGTCTTGTCCTCATTTTCGATGATATTGTCCAGCACTCACTACCGTATTGAAGAACTGACATCACATAGCAATTCAGCACTCTTTTCTTTGTTTCTAGTGAAATTTTCCTGTGTGTTAGTACTTTGCTCAGCTTCTGGAATGTGCCCTTTACTATACCAATTCGCCTTCTGATCTCTGTGTCGCACTTTCCATCTCCTGTTAGAACACTTCCTAGATATTTAAATTTTTGCACCTGCTTTATTCTGGTATCCCCCACCTGTATTTGGCATTTTGGGTTGCACCTTTTGCTGATGACCATGCATTCAGTTTTCTTAAAGTTTATTTGTAGTCCTTTTTTGTCACTCTCTACCACTACCTTCTGTAGGAGGTCCTGCAGTTTCCTTTCTGTGTCTGCAATCAGCACTGTATCATCTGCATACCTTATGTTGTTCAAGTTGTGGCCTCCAATAGCAAATCCTGGCGTGTCGTCTAGGGTCCTCAAAATATTCTCGCTGTTCAGGTTGAACAAATCCGGTGGAAAGACATATCCTTGTCTTACGCCTCTTCCTATCTTTGTAAATCTACTGAGATCGTTACCTGTCTGTATGCAGGCCGCTTGCAGCCAGTAGAGATTCTTAATTACTCTGATGTCTTTCCCGAAAATGTCTAGGTTGCCGAGCATCTCCATCAATTCTTTGTGTCGTATCTTGTCGAATGCCTTCGCATAGTCAATGAAACATAGGTATAAGCCTTTCTTTATTTGTATTGCCCTTTCGGAGAGCATCCTAATCATGAATATGGCGTTCCTTGTTCCAGTGTCTTTAACAAACCTGCACTGTTCCTGCCCTATCTCTGGCCTGATTCTGCTTCTTGCTCTATTCATCAGGATTCTGACAATCAGTTTTGAAAGGAGTATCCTTTACATATAATGGTAGGATAACTGACTAAGAGAGCTCTAAAAATATATGCATATAAATACATATAGAGCAAATATAAGAAAAATTAAGACAAAAATTAATTTTTCTTATATATATAAAGTAAGTAAGTAGCTAACCTAGAGTCAACGGACCTACCAAGGTTTCATCAAATGGATCATATGGGCAAGTTGGCTAATTCAGCTGAAGTAAGGCAGTAGTATAAAAGATACTCCGCAACCACATGACTAAAAATAAACTTTCCACTAGTACTTTGACTAATGTTCAAGTGCTTAGTGTGTTTCTTTTTTTGTTTCCATTCCTCGTTTATACTTTGTGGGTTTTTCAAGATGTGTTCAAAGATAAATTGACAGTTATATATATATATATATATATATATATATATATATATATATATATATTTGTGTGTGTGTGTGTATTATCTAAACATATATTGTTATTTCAAACATACACACCGTAATGGGGGCACTAGAGGGTGTCATCAGTGATGTCATTGCGAGGATCGCTAGGGGGTTTCGGGTTTTTCCAAATCATACCCTCTCACCGCACCGACCTGACCAGAGATGATCAGTTTCTGGCTCACCCTCGATAAGCGCTTTCAGACACTGGAAAATTACGTTTAGGCCTGGTACGAAACCTTGCAAATGCTTCTGATTGGCGACAGTCAGAGCCACATTCCATTTAGAGGTGAACCGTACATGAGCTCGTCTGAAACATTAACTTAGATGCAGAATTTCGGGGAATTTTAGCTAACAATTTGGAATCCAGGCACTCTCTTTAAATATGACAAACGATGAATGTCTATTATGTATAATCATGAGCCCATCTAAACATTGTATTTTGGCTTTAATTTCTGGTGAAAATATAGACAAAAATTCTCCAACATTTTGTTATTTTTTTATTACACTGTTTCTAAGCTTTCAGCTCACATGAGCCATGTTCAGAGTGGTTGTAGGGACATTAACATAAAGCTATGCACCATCAAAGATGATGTTCTCTTGTGTTGACAGAAAACATTGCTATACAATAACAACAGTCACCAAATAGCAAGTGCAGGTTGTAAATTAGTAATGCAGTTCTATGACATCACACCATGTGAGATACTGAAATGTCAACAACAGAACCATGTGTCTAGATGCAATGTAATATGTTGTGACTAGACTGAAATGTGTTTTTATTGAGTGTAGGTTGTTTGATTTAATGTAGATGGCCTCCAATATCTGAAGGTTCTTTTTACTACTGTCTATGTGTGAGTATTATAATGTTATTAATGTTTATTTTGACAGCAACCTTTCTTTTAAGAAAGTTTCACTGAAAAAAACTCACAAGGAAGATTTTATTAATTTTTATTTAATTTTTCCATTATTCAAACAAGTTTCCTTTTTGCTGGTAATAATGAATGTAAAAAGGTATTATAATGATTTTTTGAAGTGCTTTAAGTGAAAAACAGACAAGGAAAGGTTGTCCTTGAACTGCTACAACCTTGACACTTATCAAATACACCCAAAAGACGCTAAGAGACAAATGTGTTCATTGGAATCATGTCAACCATTCTCCATATAGTCCTTCAGATGTCTCTGTACAAACACCAAAATAAACCACTGTTATCTGCAAGCTCTGTGGAGAAACAACAAGCCAGATGCCAAATTTTCTTCTATTGCATTTGAGTAGGCATGCTCCCAAACTTTGTGTTAAGTGATGAGAAGAAATTTAATGCTCAACAGCATTTTAACAGCCAGAACAATCTGATTTAGTCTCAAACTGAGACAGTGAGCCTCAGACTGTTACTCAAAAGAGACAGTGAGTTTTGGGCTGTTACTCAAAAGAGACAGTGAGCCTCGGACTGTTACTCAAAAGAGACAGTGAGCCTCGGACTGTTACTCAAAAGAGACAGTGAGCCTTAGACTGTTACTCAAAAGAGAAAGTGAGCCTCGGATTGTTACTCAAAAGAGAGAGTGAGCTTCAGACTGTTACTTAAAAGAGGAAGTGAGCCTTAGACTGTTACTCAAAAGAGGAAGTGAGCTTCAGACTGTTACTCAGAAGAGGAAATGAACCTCGGACTGTTACTCAAAAATCACAGTGAGCCTTAGGCAGTTACTCAAAAGAGACAGTGAACCTCATACTCAAAAACATAGAATAATCTGTGTGAAGATGTGGACAGCTGTGACTAAGACAGGAAAAAGTCCCTCTGGCTTTTGTAGAAGCAGGTGTTAAACTCAACTGCAAAATTATGAGAAGGGCACCCTTGATTCATCGCTGTTTCCTTGGGCTAAAAACATTTTTAAAGTCAATACTATCATTCCAACAAGATTCAGCACCCTCTGATAGAGGAAAAAAAGCACAGGAGTGGCTAGCAACCCATGTTCCTCACTTCATCTTGACGGAAGAATGGCCTTCATCATCCACAAACCTTTGATTACAACATCTGGGGTAGCTTTGACAAGAAGTTTTCTGCTACACCCTGTCACAGTTTGAAGTCTCTGAAAACAAAACTCTTAAAGGAATGGGATAAAATCCCCCAAGGTGTTATCTGTACCTCATGTGAATCATTCACCAATATCTCAACAGGTGTTTACCCGTGCAACCAGACTGGCAACTGGGTCCAACCCATTCACAGTCAGGTTAGCCAAATGCAGACGACAATTCTACTCCTGCAGCTTCCTCTCTCGCACTTCCCGCCTGTGGAACTCACTCACGTATTCTTGCTTTCCTGACGGCTACAACCTCCAGAAATTTAAATGCAAAGTTAATACTCATCTACTAACCACTGGCCTCTAGCTCTCTCCTCTCCCCTGTATAACCTTCCCTTTCTCTCCACCTATGTATCTGTCATTGCACCTTCTTTCTCAGCTTTCTATTGTTCCTTTCTAACTAGCTTGTACTCCTCACTCTTTTCTAATTAATCTTTTTACATTTATGTAACCCCCTGCACATCAGTGGCGTTTCCGCCTTGCTCGGGGTGAAATGATTAAAAATAAAAAAAATCTTCAGTAAGTTATTGATGTAGAAGGAGTGGGACATATTGGATAGGGTATCAAAAAAGTTTATGAACATTTAATTTTTGTTTCCACTTTGTAAAATATCTATAAATTGTTTTGTCTAATAAAGATAGACAAAGAACTGTGCACTCCACTCAAGAATACAAATAGGCCATGTGTTGTATATCAATAACAACAAACACGCATATATATAAAAATATATGTTATATTTTTATTAATGACGATGAACCGTGTAGCCTAGGGAACAGAGAGTGAGAGAGCGCGCTTCTAAGGGGTTGACGGGGGGGTCATCGTATCTGTTGCTCCTCTGGTCTGGTCTGGCTCTCTCGTCTGTCTGTCTCTCTGTCTCGTCTGGTGAAATCCGTGCGCCGAGGTCTTTTTATAATCTCCAAACCGGGACTTCCGGCTTTGCCTCGCCCACGCACGCCTACGTAATTCTCAGAGACACCTGTTCTGTTTGCCTCTTGTAGCCATTTCCGCTACTGCCGGAAATGAGGTCAAACAAACATCCGTTCCTTTCAACGACCGGAAACGCCCCCGCTTGCGTCAGCTTCCTCGGGTGGGCCCAGATTGTTATATTACACATGTATAAAATAAAATAAAAAATGTGGAGTCTATTTCAAAAATGGTTATCCACTAAAAATATATTTTGACATAATAATAAACATGACAGATTTAAAATAAATCCATTAATTTATATATATTATATATTTAGATATATATATATATATATATATTTATAATAATATATATATATATACATATATATATATATATTATATTATATATTATCTGAGTGAATACAGAACGAAGAAAGAATTTTTACAATGTCCAAAACATTAATTTAAAACAGTGTTCGATATATAATATACTGAGCTGTGAATATTTATTATAAATTATATTTTAGAACATGTACATAATTTTTTTTTTATATATATCCACTACAAATAGTACATTTGTTTTGACATTGAAACTTCAATGTCTCATCAGGTGTTATGTATAGGAATGGAAAGCCTCTTTTCTTATATTTGGTCAGTTGTGTGAGGGATGTTGGTGGGGGTTAGTGATAAGGGAACAAGTCTCGTGGATTGACCATTAGAATTTTGAAGAAAGTGGTGTGGGTAGTTAAAATGGTTGATTAATGAGAGTCTTTGATTTCTAGACAGATTTAACATTAGCAGTTAGAATGTAAGTTTTTATTATCTTGCGACTAGACTATATCCTTTGGATTTCTTAGAAGAACTGGTAAGGAGTGGGATGCTTATTTTGTACAGAATATTTTTGTATTAAAGCAGAGTCTTTATAATTAATGTAAATTTGTATATTTAATCTTAATTTTGTATTTAGGAAATAGATTTTCCCTATTAAATTTTAAATTTTAATTAGATCACAGTTTGGAAACCGATTTTTTCTATTAAATTTTAAATTTCTTTTCTTATACTTGGTCAGTAAGGTTTATAATATATATATATATATATATATCTGTGTGTGCATTTGTGTATGTATATCAGTCAGTTAAGTGTTATACATGATATACATTTAAGCAATCATGTCTCAAAAGAAATGTGACTGACTAGGCAGAAGATGTTTGTGCAGTAGGTTGCCATTTTTTTCTATTGTATACTAATTGCCAACCCAATCTGTTCTGCTATTCAACACACAGCTGGAGGAAGAAGAGATGGATTCATTTGTATGTTAAGTTGTGAACACAGTAAGCTCATTGTTACCATGTTCAGAACTTGACATACACATGACTCTATACATATAAACTTTACACATGTAAAACAAAAAACAAAATTCATTCTTGATAATGGCTAAAAGCATAGCCAAAAGCACTCAAAAATACAAAACCTTAGGACAATTCTTACATAGTTTGAGTTCTGAAAAGAAAAACATTTGAAGACATCATAAAATGTTATATAAAAAACTTAATGATAATACCTTGTCTGTCATTTTTAATGAAACCTGCATAAATGAGAGATTCTTGCCAAAATACACAATATATATATATATATATAAAGTTTCATTAAAAATGACTGACAAGGTGTCATATAAAACAAAACTTGTATAAAACAGGAACTGCTGCCCACCCATCGCTCATTCAGTAAATGAATTAGAGCACTCTGGTTATTGGGCGTGTGTAATGATAATATACATGTTAAAAAGTCTGCCTTCTTCTACCGAACGGCCATAGCCCAGAGGTAGAATTGCCGACTGACGCCAATTCGGTCAGGTTTCAATCCTGATATATATATATTTAGAGAGAGAGAGAGTTGTGACAGTTTTTGGTGTTTCTTTGGTAGTTATACTGATGAAAGGTATTTTGGCAAGCAGGCTTTTTATCGTAAAGTGCTCAATATCAGGGTGGAGATAGAGGATCGCTTGTTTTAGTGCAAAGAATTTTACTTTAAGAAGGAAAAAAACCAGCCCCTATGAGTGAAGACATCATAATTGTGTTCTCACAAAACTTCAACGTTAGCATGAACCTGCTCAGATAAAGTGACAAATTCTTTGCACTAAAATTATATATATATATATGTGCATCACTCTTCAGGAATGACTTGAGTTCTTTCAATGACTCTCATGTGTATACACTGCTTATATACAACACATTAAAATTTCCCTTCTCTGATTCCATGCACTTATGGCTTAGTGGGTAATGACTCTAACTGTTACTAAATCGGTTGAGTTTCAATCCCAGCCAGAAGCAAGTGGATGTGTCTAGCCACACTGACGAGCTGTGATACAGCAAAACAGGCTTGTAAGTGGATGACTAATATATATATATATATATATATATATATATATATATATATATATAAAACACAGTATAACAGAATTTCATTTGATATTTTGTGACTATATCATCAGACAAGTTACCATCAGAAATTAAAAGTCAACTATAAATATGATAAATCTGCATTTCAATACCAATATACTCCACCATGAAAATATTAAATGAAAACTTCAAATTCTTGAAGCCCTCTGAATCAAAATCAGCAAACAAAGTTATACAAAGTTTATAACAAATATAGCAATAGCATATTAAAATGCATATAACATTTAATGCCATACTACATTTCTACCAATTTATTAAAGCTATTAAATTACTGAACACTATTTTATTAACACCAGCATTCAATATGACATTATATATATATATATATATATATATATATATATATATATATATATTTAATAGGCAAGTTAATAAAATTAGAGAGATAAAAAGCCAACAAAATGATACTAATAGTGGCAATAAAATTGATATCTAAATCTAAACTTATTTATAAATGGAACTTTGTGTTTGTGTGTTTATCCATTACCTATAGACTCCGAAATGGCTGAACCGATTTTCTTGAAAATTTACACAGTTGTACTATAAGCGTCTGTGAGTGTTCTTAGCTAGGTTTTGTGTCGAGATACCCCCGATAAATATTGAAAATAAAAAATAAAAAAAATCGGGTTATAGAAGGAGTGGTCCGATTTTAATCAAATTTGATACATTCATAGACAAAGACATAAGAAATGATATTCAGAAGTCTCAAGATTGCAATTCTTACAATAGTGCAGAAAATCGATAATATATATATAAAAGCTTTCATTACACCTGAGCAACACGGGGCTATTCTGCTAACCTTTTTACTAAACTAAGGCATGAAAAGAAAGATTTTAAAGTCAGTATTTTTTAAGATCTGTGGTTTTTCAATGATATAAGGAACAAAAGAAAAATATATGCAAGGAATAAAGTGAAAAAGAATACGTGTATGCTTGACGATTTTGACATAGGATCTTCTAGCAGCCACTCTCTTGACTCCCTAAAGTACTTGATGCAGGTCTCTGCATTGAGTCTGAAGCCCCCACTAACAAATTCAGGAAGTTTTTTGTTTTTTTGTTTATTGAAATGATCAGAAAGAGTTTTCTGGACTGTAGTAGTTTTGCAATCACCCTTAGACTCATACAACATTTTTCAAATCCTCTGCACTGTCCTCCGATTGACAGACAAACACTGATATGTTTGTATTGGAGCAATAGAGCATGTTTTTTCTAAATTTGTGGTGTTGTGAATTGCATCATGGTGCTCATTTTCTCACAGATGGTACTCAACTGACCCTACTATACTGTGCAGTTGTCAAAATAAAAAAAATGATGTGCATGCACAAATTAAAAATATAAAATGGCTGCGATTTATCAATCTCACCCTCTCTCTCTCTCTCTCTCTCTCTCTCTCTCTCTATTGCTCATTCAGTAATGAATTAGAGCACTCTGGCCATTGGGCGTGTATAATGATAATATACATGCTAAAAAGTCTGTCATCCTCTACTGAGCGCCCATAGCCCAGAGGTAGAATTGCTGACTGACACCAATTCAATCGGGTTTCAATCCTGGGTTAAAAGCAATTGGAGTCTAACCGTACTAATGAGCTGTGATACAGCGAAACAGATCTGTCTGCAGATGACTATATATATATATATATGTATGTATATTGTTTAATACTTAGTTTTTGGTCATAATAGGGTTAGACTAGTGCACATTTGTATTAAAAAGTGTTCTATACAATTATATTGTAGAACTTTTGAATATTTTCCATTTTTAAACAAGTTATAATGTGACCTAGGTTTCTACCATGAGTGGAGTCTTCAGGCCATTTTTAATAACTGATTTTACCATTTACCGTTTTTCTTTTTATGAATGCTCTTGTAATGGTGTTTTATTTGAACGTTCATGCGACAGGGAATGTTTGAACACGCAATTTTTAAATTAAAACAAATTATGGCTGTATGAACCTAAGAGGTATTTCTTAGTGTGAATGCATTTAGTCATAATTTCCATTCTTTCATTCAACAGTTCAATATATATTTATTTTCTGTATCAGCCATTAGGCTTTCCTCAATTGATCATAAACAGGGAGACATAGTCCTTACCCTGCCAGATGATTTGGGAGCAAGGCATTTGAATTCAGAGTTATTCATCTACCAAGTCTAGTTAACTTCCCAAGCCTAATAAGTCCAATCTGCCTTGCTAATTAGCCTGTAACTGGAGTTGAGATGATGAAATATATTTATGACATTCTCAAGGGGATTAGGGTAAAATTAATACACAAGCTTTGCTGGAATTTGAATTTGACCTGTTGACGCCATTATTCATGCAGCCAATAAGTGCTATGTTACTCCCACATCCATATTTATCTTTCATAGTATCATTGGAGTGCATCAAAAATGATTAACCATAAAAATTTATTGCAAATCATTTATGAAAACATGCATAGCAAATGATTTTACTATGAAAATTAACTGGAAATGATTCAATGAAAATGCACTGATAATGATTTTACTATAAATATGTATTGCAAATGGTTTTACTATGAAAATGTATTGACAATGAGTTTATTATAAATATGTATTGCAAATGATTTTACTATGAAAATGTATTGACAATGATTTTACTATAAATATGTATTGCAAATGATTTTACTATGAAAATGTATTGACAATGATTTTACTATAAATATGTATTGCAAATGATTTTACTATGAAAATGTATTGACAATGATTTTACTATAAATATGTATTGCAAATGATTTTACTATGAAAATGTATTGACAATGATTTTACTATAAATATGTATTGCAAATGATTTTACTATGAAAATGTATTGACAATGATTTTACTATAAATATGTATTGCAAATGATTTTACTATGAAAATGTATTGACAATGATTTTACTATAAATATGCATTGCAAATGATTTTACTATGAAAATGTATTGACAATGATTTTACTATAAATATGTATTGCAAATGATTTTACTATGAAAATGTATTGACAATGAGTTTATTATAAATATGTATTGCAAATGATTTTACTATGAAAATGTATTGACAATGATTTTACTATAAATATGCATTGCAAATGATTTTACTATGAAAATGTATTGACAATGATTTTACTATAAATATGCATTGCAAATGATTTTGAAAAATCTACATTTCCTGTCAAAGTGTGATGCTGACATATTACTGTAAAATTGACTTTTACAGTTTTCTTAAAGTGGCACATGTCTTCATGACATGCAACATTTTTCTGAAACTTTCTTTAACATCTTTGAAGTGCCAAAAATTTTTGAGAAAGCAGCTGAAGAGTTTTCCATGCTTTTAAATTAGAAGTCCTCTTTCTCCTGCAATGACTGCTACTCAGAGCTCAAGAGCCCAGGGGCAGAAGAGATAGAAATATGCCTTTCTAAAGAAAAAATGAATGATGCAAATGTCAGAAAAGAAAGACAACAAAAAAACAGACAAGGAAGAGATTTTTTAAATGCTATATATATTCAGAGGATGTGCGCTGTGGTGCATTGGATATCGGCCTGGAACGAGAAATCGGGGAGCCGAGTTCGAATTCCAGCCGAATTCATTGCATTCACTTACGTGCAAATACTCTTGGGAAAGGTATTAATCCATCTATTCCTTCCAGTTATGGGTTAAATAACAGGACAGATTGGGTTCTATAGCCTTGGTCGGCAACCAGTCTACCGCAGAAAGCAATAGCAACCTACTGCGGGATAATCTTCTGCCCAGTCAGTCATGTCTCTTTTGAGACATGATCGCCCAAGTGTGTGTCACGTATGGCACTTAACTGACTGACTGATATATTCAGGAGGTGACAACCATGGCTCTCCATAGCTTCCTTTTGTTTAATAATTGAACTCGAGTGATTTATGGGGAAATATAGAGGTGTCGCTTTTGTTGACTTTTCCATGATTTTGAATTCAGTGTTGCTGAAGCCAACCAAATCTGAAGCACCCAGCACGTCCTGCTATTTAACCAATTGTTAGAGAGAGCAAAATTGGATTCATGCCATGCCCAAGAATTCATATTTATCTCTCTTGCTAATGCTGATGGGGTTTTCCTTCCGGAACTTTTAAGTTAGTGTGGAAAGTCATCATTATCTCCCTTTCTCATTATATATGCTATCTGTTTTCATTGTCACAGCTGTTGGAAGTTTTTTGGATTGCTAGTCTACAGTGTCCAGTGAAGGAGTGTTTTCTTAGTCTACACTGCACTGCCTAGAAGTTGAACTCACAATTAGTATGGCATTAATTTCACAAGCCAATTCTTGAAACAACTAAACTATTGTCAGTACATGAGCCAGTGAGTACAGACTTAGACTCAGTTAAAATAGGGCAAGCAACAACAGAGCTGCACTAAATAAGTATCAGAAGATGAGATATTCCAAGACATGGTAAATGGAATGAAAATAATCTACCCGTTTAGATTAAATAAAAGGCTCAGTTCAAAATTTGCTTGATGATACCCAAATCAACAAGCATTTGACGAAAGCTGGAAGACTCAACAGATGAAGCATCATGATAACAAAAATGAAGACAACGAAACAAGTGTAAATTACGCAAGTATTAATATATTTACTTCTGAAATATATTAATAAACAATGCATAGCCATTTAATATATATATATATATATATATATATATATATATATATATATATATATATTAATTATACTTTAGAACATGTACAAACTAGAACAAAATAGTAGATTTTGTTTCAACATTGAGAGAACAATGTCTCATCAGGTAGTTAATAATGAAGGTCCATCATTACAAACTATTATATCTATATTAACTATCACATCTATATATTAATATATATTATATATATATATATATTATACATTATTAACTATTATTAACACAGATATCCTTGGGAAAAATATTAATCTGTCTCTTCTTCCTCCAGCTATGAGTTAAACAGCAGGACAGATTTGGTTCTATATTCTTGGTTGGCAACCAGTCGACTGCAGAAAGTAATGACAACCTATTGCCGGAAAATCTCCTGCCTAATCTTTTGGGACATGATCGCTCACGTGTGTATGATGTACAACAATTAACTGATATACATATATATATATATATTATAAATTATATTTTAGAATATGTACAATTTTTTTTATAGATATCCACTACAAATTGTACATTTTGTTTCTACATTAGATTTCTTTCCACACCACCTGATGAGACATTGTAAGTCCAATGTCAAAACAAAATGTACAATTTGTAGTGGATACCTATAAAAAAATGTTGTACATGTTCTAAAATATAATTTATAATAAATGTTCACAGGTCTATATTATATCGAGCACTGTTTTAAATGAATGCTTTGGACGTTGTAAATTTTTCCTCATTCCTTATTCACTTATATATATATATATATATATATATATATATATATATATATATATATATATATTGTAATAGTTGTTACAATGGTTTATAAAAGCATAGTATCACTTCACATCTTTCTTACACTATATATATATATATATATATAGAGAGAGAGAGAGAGAGAGAGAAAGTTTTCTTTATTTTTATGTGTTGTCATATTTGTAAATGTGTTCTTAAAAATTTTCATAAAATTAAACCAACCAAAGTAAAAGCCTACATCTGTAGCACACCCAATTTTGATTGAACCTACAAGCAGTTATCTTTAAGATTGGCTCACTAACCACTGCTCACTGACTGCTGTTCACCTATGTGTTCATATCAATGTTTGTTTATGTATTTAAATTTCTCTGAGTCTGCATATCTGAGCTTGAAAACACAATGGAATTTACTGCACATTTCTATGTCGTTCAATAAGTCTTCAAATTGGTGTATTATAATGTCTACATATGCCTGCATTTCTTTTGTTTGTTTCTCGGTATGTGTGACATAACTGTGTATATCTACAGTTTCTTTGCATTCATGTCTGTATCAGTTTCTTTGAATCCATATACATTCGCATCTATTTGTTACCCCATTCTGAGAAACTGGACCAGTGAGTTTGATGTTAATGTCAAACTCATTGCTCATGAGCTGCAGTCTCTCTTTTCGACATAGAAACCTGAATTAACTCCCTTTCACACAGTACCAAATACTTTCTACCCACTCCTGACCACAGTCTCAACCTCACAATGCCAGTCTGTAGCTCAGCAGAATCTTTCCCCCTCTTTCTTCCCCCTCCCAAGTTATCAGTCGGTTTCCCCAGCAATTGGCTGGAGGCCAACAAATCAATATGAACAACTAGACCTCTGGGTCCCAGCCTGGTACTGGTTTGGAGATGGTTGGGTCTGTTAGATTTTGTGTGGCACAGCTCAACTTGGCTAGTCGGCTAGTCAGGCTCATCTCAGCATGCTCCCTTGTTTTTCCAGTAACAAAATAGACTGGACAGGCGTGTGTATAGATGGGTGGGTTAGTTAAAAGGAACAAGTGGACACAATATCAATGAAACAGATCATATAGCCATAAGGTAAGCTGATGGAGGTGGAAAGGTTTAGGGGTGAGGGTTGGTGGTGGTGATGACGATTAGGGTGTTAAAGGGGTGGATGGGTTAGAAGAGGAGGTTAATGTTTATAGAGAATTGGTTATGGTAAATGATGGTGCTACTTGCTGTGGGGAAATGACTGCTGGGGTAAGAAGGTTTTGGAAATAAAGGGAATGGTTGTGTAACAGGGTTGGGGAAGAGAGTGCAGAGAAGTGTTGATTGGGAATGAATAGCGGGTGGACAGAGGATTTTGGAGTTAGAAGAACTGGTTGGGTTGTGAGGCTTGCATATAGGAAAGCAAAGAGGTGTGTAGGTGGAGATGGTTGGGGAAGCATAATGTTGGGTGTTGATAGGAGTTTGGTAATTGGAAATAGGGATGGTAGTAGGTATTGATAAGGAAAAGGCGGAGTAGTAAAGATGGGGGTAAGGGTGTTACTAACTGGTAGCAAAGGTAAAAGATAAGATATTAGTAATGGTGTCTGCCCAAATGTTGGCTTCCTGCAAGAGTTAAACATGTCAGCTGATCAAAGACTAAAGAATTACAAGCAGAGATTTTTACTTAATGCAAGCTAAAGCATTTTCTAATAATATTTTACACACACACACACACACACACATGTATATAAATATACAGTTTCCTTCATTCTCACTCACACATATATATGCCCACATAAGTAAAAGCCAACTTTAATACAAATCCACCATATAAAATATCTATTGAATAACTAAATCACTGACTATGGCTTGTATGACTATCATCCTTATCCTTCGAATTTACAACAGGTGTTCTAGTTATTAGGAAAAATATTAAGTGTGTATCGCCATGTTTATTGCAGCATTTTTTCTTTTACATGGGTCTATTAATGTTTCTTCTTCTTCTTCTATGTGCCCTGTCCCTTCAGGACGTAGGCGATCATAGTTCTCCACATCTCCCTATCTCTTGTGGCTCTTAGTATGTTTGCTCCTGTTACATCTCGCAACCCCCGTTTCGTCATCCACCTGATCAGGCCCTGCAAATATGTTATCCGCTGCCTTCCTCTGTCTCTTTTTCTTTCTATCTGGCCAGTCAGTATCAGGTTCTCTAAGCTCTCCTTCCTCATTGCATGTCCCAGCAACTTCAGTTGTCTCTTCCTGATGCTCAGTATTAATTTCCTTATAAGCCTTGGTCTAATGATTGCACAGAAGCATGAGACTGACAGCCACCATACAGTGTTGATTTCTATGACTCTCTTTCAAATATATATAAGCAATTGGATGTCTAACCTAATTGAAACAGGCTTGTATGTGGATGACAATATGTATATCAAATGTATGATATATTTGCATATATATATATATATATATATATATATATACTGAATTAGTTATACTGAAGAATAATGAGAATGATGATAGTACTTTGTTTATATATATATATAGGAAAAAATTTAAAAACAGTAGCTGCTTCTGTGATTTATGCATTACTCATTATGAATTGAGTTCTCTTGGCTGCTGGCATGTGTATACTTGCTGTCCGTATAACATGCTAACATCTCCTCTCTCAGCTGTGTGCTGATATCTTAGGGGTAGGCTCTCTAACTGATGCCAAATTAGTTGAGTTTCAATCCTGGCTGGAAGCAATCTGATATCTAACAACACTGATGAGCTGTGATATACAAAAACAGACTAGTATGTGGATGACTAATTATGGTCTTGTTATCCAATTGAGTTCTCTAGAGGAGAACATTTTAAAAACATTAGTCGGATCTGTTATTTATGCATTACTCTTTAGTCGTGAATTGATTTCTCTTGGCTGCTGATGTGTGTATACACTGCACATATATATAACATTAAAATCTCCTCCACTCTCAGCTGTGCACTGGTAACTTAGGGGAAAGCTCTCTGACTGATGCCAAATCAGTTGAGTTCCAATCATGGGTGGAAGTAATTGGATGTCTAACCACACTGATGTAAGTAGATGACTATATATATATATATATATATATATATATATTAATTGTTTAATACTTAGCTTTTGGTCCTAATAGGGTTAGACCAGTACACATTTGTATTAAAAAGTGTTCTATACAATTATATTGTAGAACTTTTGAATATTTTTCGTTTTTAAACGCGTTATTTCGCTACCTTGGTTTCCACCATGAGTGGTTACTTCAGGTGATTTTTAATAACTTTATTATTATTTTTTATTAAAAAATAACCCGAAGAAACTACTTATGGTGGAAACCAAGGTAGCGAAATAACTCGCTTAAAAATGAAAATTATATATATATATATATATATATATAAAATTATAATGACTGGCTACTATGTGTTTCTAAGTACATCTATCTGCCAGGACATCTAGCCAAACACTATTACAGTCACCTGCTCAATCTATACTTATTCTGAAAATATCCTGAACAGAACTTAGTTACGATTTCTGGGATAGAGAAGACATAATCTGGTATGATGAATTTCTCAGTCAGGTCCAGTGTTCTCAAACCCTCAGTCATAATGATCCCATGTTAGCTGAACTATTGATGGCTTCCAAGCAGTTCCATCTACCCCATTTCACTCACAAGTCTTGGATCAATATGTAGCATGGTTTTTAGGCACTTTCCAAAGATGCCACCTATTTGGATTGCTTCCTGTTGTCATTATCTTGTGGAATAAATAAGATACCCCTGATAACACAAATGAAATAGGCAAGATGCTTTAAACAAAGAAATTAAGGGGAGTTCAGCATCAGGGTGCAGACAGAGTATTTATTAGAGTACCATTGGAGTCAGTCAAGACACAATATTATAACCATTAAAAAAGAATTATAACAGTGGTGACAAGGAATCGAAAATTATATAGAGTAGGAGAAAAGGTTTTTGCTACAGTACACATGATAACTGTGCTGTCAAGAAATTAGAACCAAATTGATGTAATGTTTTTTATTGTTGCTTTTAAAAACCCCAGATATTCTTAAATGCATAAGAATTATTAAGCCCAAGTGATAAAAATACAACAGCAGTTGTTGGAATAACAGAAACAACAACAAAAATGAATTGAAAGAATTCTGAAGAAACTTCTCTAAATTCTTTCAATTCTGGCTTGGTGGCAAATACCATAGCTGAATTCACACACAATTCATAAGATAGAATAACATTTTCTGATTATTTTAGAAGATACAAGCAAATTTACAGAAAAAAATGCAGTAGCTGAGAAGACAAGAAAGAAACAAGACTTTTGTTGAGAAAGTTAGTACCAATAAAACATGGAAATACTATAATTTTATACTACTGAGAAAACCAAGAGAAATTTGATTTGAAGAAACAGTAAATATTCTGACTAAAACTTTTAGCAAGAAAAGTTTGTTATTCAATACTTGTTGGAAGTGTAAGAATCTGATGAAAAAAACATGAAGATTTTGTTATATATGTTGAAATCATTAACAAGAAGTGTAAAAGATTCAACTTAACTCAGCTGATTCCAGACATGTTTAAAGAATTAATTTTTATTCAAGGTTTAAGAGCAAAAAAACAAAAAAATCTGGAAGTTGTAGAACTACACAGAAATTCTAACAAAATAGAAACAAAATAAAAAAACTAACACAAGGATTCAGCACCTTATGACCAACGGGCTTCTCTCTGACAAACAGTATGGGTTTCGCTTCACCAGGTCTACTGCTGATATGCTAACGACCATTACCGAGTACATATACCAGGCACTTGACAAGAATGGTGAAGCCCGAACCGTTGCCTTGGATATCTCCAAAGCATTCAACAGGGTCTGGCATGCTGGCCTCTTGTTCAAACTGCGGAGCTATGGGATAACTGGACATCTGTTTGACCTCATCCAGTCCTTCCTCTCTAACCGCACATTAAAGATGGTATTAAATGGGCATGCCTCCCAAAACTACCAGACGAACACGGGCGTCCCTCAAGGTTCTATCCTAGGTCCCACGCTATTTCTGATCTACATTAATGATCTCCCCGACACCATTAGATCCCAAGTTGGCATGTATGCCGACGACACAACAATCTACTCCCGCATCGATCAGAAACCAGGTCTGGACGACAAAGTGAACCTCGCTACGCACTTGAAAGGGACCTCCAATCCGTAGTGACCTGGGGTAGGAAATGGTTGGTAAATTTCAATGCCTCCAAAACAAAGCTGTTATCAACTAACCACCATAGACAATCGCATCTACCTCCCATTAGCATGGGACAGGCTAGCCTCCCAGAGAGTAAAATACTACGCCTCCTTGGCCTTACACTCTCGGCGGACCTCAAATGGAATGACTATATTGAATCCATTGCCAAATCTGCTGCTATGAAAGTGGGCTCCCTGTGCAGGGCCCGGAAATTTTTCCCACCTGAAACTATTCTGCACATATACAAATCTACCATCCGCCCGTGTATTGAATATTGCTGCCATATCTGGTCGGGTGCCCCTGCTGCTCTCCTTGGGCTTCTTGACAAAATACAAAGGAGGATCTGTAACGTGGTTGATACTGACTTGGCAGACCGGCTGCAGCCGCTCTCACACCGGCGTGATGTAGCTTCCCTGTGCCTCTTCTACAAGTACTTTCATGGCTTCTGCTCCGATGAGCTTAGATCACTGGTGCCGCCTAAGCACGAATTTACACGAGATACTAGATTAGCAACTAGGTCCCACCCTTTTACAGTTAAACAAATAAGATGTAACCGTAAATTCTACTCCAACAGCTTCTTTTCTCGCGCTTCCCGCCTGTGGAACTCCCTTCCACAAGTCTGCTTTCCCGACAGTTACAATCTCCAGGTGTTTAAATGTAGGGTCAATAGACACCTCCTATCACACTAACTCCCAACTATTCTCACAACACTCTCATCTACCCAACCCTCATTCTCGGTATCCTCACCCGCCTATCACCCACCCTCTGTTATTTCCTATATTTAATCAGCCTTTCTCCACTCTACATAGCCCCCTGCACAGTAGTGGCAGTGACATGCCTTGCTCGGGGTGAAACGCTTATAAAAAAAAAAAAAAAAGAAGAAATATCAGACAAATGTCAGAGAATTTTAAATCTGAGACATGAAACAAAAGAATTTGCATATATCTAGCATTAAAAAAGTGTAGGAAAAGAAAAATTAATCCATGTTTTAGGTGTGGAAGATTACATCTTAGAGATGACTGTCCATTTAAGAATTTAAAGTTCTACAAGTGTGGAAAAGTAGGACATAAAAAGTCACACTGTAAAACTAAAGCAAGGAAAAATTTTGTACACAGCATTGAGATAGAAACTTCAATTACAGAAAACCAAAGAAAATTTTTGTATGTGAAAATTAATACTGTAAAAATCCAACTAGACATGCGTAGTGATATCACAAGAATCAATGAAGCCACATGGAAAGCAAACAGAGAAACTACATTAAAAGAGCTTTGAAAATCACATTTGGCATGTCGAGTGAGATATTTTTTATTATTGATGAAATGATATACAATGTTTTATTTTATAAAAAGTGCTTAAAAGGTAAGGCTTAGGTATTAAAAAATACAACAAGCTTATTCAGTGCTGACTGGATGGAATTATATGAGCTATGGGTTTTATCTATAAATATTTATTTCAGAAATATAAGCAGACAAGTGACCAGTTAAAAAATTTAAAAAAATAAAATTCCCTCTTGGTAATAGCTGGAAGTATAGAGTACTGTTAACAGACATAGGGTCTTCAAACCGCCTTCCAATTGACTCAGGGGAGCATTATCACCCCAAAGCACTTGATGTAAGTTTCAAAGAAACAAGGATAGAACATCAAGTGAGGAGAAAACTCCCAAACCTAAAGTATAGTGTACTGTTACCAGACATAGGGTCTTCAAGCCGCCTTCCAATTGACTCAGGGGAGCATTATCACCCCCAAAGCACTTGATGTAAGTTTCAAAGAAACAAGGATAGAACATCAAGTGAGGAGAAAACTCCCAAACCTAGTAGTAATAATTAAAAAATCTGCTTCCAGATATTTCTTCCATGACCAGGAGCTTTGGGTAGAGGAAATAGATATTTACTTGGCATAGATTAGGTCTGGTTTAAAAGCACAAACCCAGGGAGCCCAGTGAAGATCAATTTGAGTTCTTGGTTTTATTTTCTAAGATCAGGTTCTTTTACCATTACTTCTCTCTGTCTTTAGGGTTATAGTTAATAGCTAAAAACCAAAACCAATGAATAACCTGCTAAAGAAAATAAATTTGAAAGGTATGGTTCAAACTGTGGTCTATTGATTGATCAAGCATGGTCAGAAGTGGTTGTGGAAAATTGTATTCAATCTCCTTTATGAAATGGAGTTAAATAAATATTGTCCTAAGAAGGACATTGATTGACTTCAACTTTATGCTATGATAACATCGACAATAAGAATTCTAACAATTAACATCTGTAATAACACATACATGCACACACACACACACACACACACACACATATATATATATATATATATATATATATATATGAGTATAATGTGTTGAATTCTAACTGGGTGTCTCATATATTTGGCCTTGTGTCACATCTGAGCTACAATTAGAAAATCACTACATATGTGGATGAAAACAACCACTTGGCATCATTCAGGATCCTCTTACACTCATTATGAGCAGAGGCAAATAGGCGCCAAAACTTCCTGATCGGTATAAAGGCATCAATGCCAGCCTTCACCCAGGAAGAAATCTCAGAGGTGCAGTCATCAACTGGAAGACTGAACACTTTTCCCCAAGGGACGTCGCATAGGAAATCACGAAAAGTGTCCCAGTCAGCTCTTTGGTAGCAGTAGGAAATCCTCTAGATAGGAGGTTTCTGGGGGAAGTGAGAGTGGTAAAATATATTAAGAAAGACAACAGCATGATCAGGGTTGCCAAGAGGGCAAAGCTGTGAGACCTGGTGGGAGTCAGGTACAGAAAACAATCAAGTGTAACCCCAACTTTTACTCTATCAGCTTCTTTTTTCACATCTCCTGCCTGTGGAACTCTCTTCTGTATTTGTTTCCCTGATAGCTACAATCTCTAAGAGTTTAAATGGTTAAACGCAATGTCAACTGTCATCTCTCATCTCCATGACTCCCATCCTTCTTCTCACTTTACACTTTCCTCTCATGCAGCTCTCTTTGTACCAATGTACTCGTACTTCTCTTACCCATTCTCTGACACCTACTGTGACCTGTTTTCTTCTCTCTTAAATCTTCTATTAGGTAATCCCCTGTACACACCTGTGGCAGTTCTGCCTTGCTTGGGGTGAGATGATTATAAAAAAAAAAGAAAAGAAAAATGACATTGAAAAAGATCACATGTTAACTTTTGTTATTCCTGACTGAAGGAGATATCTATATATAAAACACACCGTACTAAACAGTTTTTATCCCAGATGACTAGATTGTAGAATGCAGTCAGGACATGAAGACAATTTGTAAGCTTCCTATGCAAGAAAGTTTTGTGTTGACAAAGATAGGCATTAAAACTGTCCCTCACCCTCCCTACAGATCCGACCTTGCTCAAGGCAATTGTTTTGAAAAGACTGAGAAGATGAGGAAAACTATGACAAAGGTCCTGGGCATCTTCACTTTGGATGTATTTCATGAGGCTTTACTGATATGACTAATATGCTACAATAAATACGTTGAATCTTTGAAAAAGATATGAGTTTGGCACTTTTTTGAAATTAATAATTGTCTTTCCTGAAAAAGTCTGAAAATTTCTAGAATGCACCTAGCACACAGACACACACACACATCTTAAACATTTGTTATATTTAGAGAGAATGAGTACACAATATTACAGATAGAGCGTTTATAGATATAGATAGTGTGGATATAGAAATGATTATCAGTTTCATGCCTATGAAATGTTAATTTGCACTTCTTTGAAATTAATAAATGTCTTTCCTGAGAAAGCTTTAAGACTTCTGGAATGCCCCTTGGATATATATATATATGCTGATCTTGCCTTCAATATTTCCTGTGGGTGTTAATTCCTCCAAGCCCTCTTTTTTTATTATGTGTATTTTAAGTTTTAAATATTATTGATTCTATATTTTTCTATCTGATCCTCACCTAAAATGAGTATATTTTTAGATTTAGTATTTTGTTGTAAAAATGTTTGGTTTCCAGTTTAAATCCCTATCTTTTTGTACTTATCTGGAACGAGACCCATAGTGTTATGTCGTGAGTAAGAATAAATAACTCAACAACAGGAATAGGTTAATTGTTGTATTCCGTGAAAATAGTATTTACAAAGGTTATTAGTATCCAATACAAGAATAAAGGGTAATCGTCTCAACCGTCATAAGACGTAGTATGAGCAATGCGTACTTCTGGGTCGTCACCGGAAGTCTACAACTGACTTGTAGATCGGCTGCTCGGCACACTCTCCCCCACGTAGATGCCACCATTACTTTACATTAGTTTTCTGAGTTATTCACAGAATTAATGGCAGTGATGATTTTCAACAAATGATACAGCTCAGCTCAATAATGATCTCACAGACTGAAGCTGAAAGGATTAATTTAGTGTTCTGCTTAGCTTTTGCTTTCAGCAAAAACTGAGGCCCCACCCAGTTTCTGCTTAGCTTTTGCTTTCAGCAAAAACTGAGGCCCCACCCAGTTTCTGTTTAGCTTTTGCTTTCAGCAAAAACTGAGGCCCCACCCAGTTTCTGTTTAGCTTTTGCTTTCAGCAAAAACTGAGGCCCCACCCAGTTCCATCTAAAGCACTGTTGATGGAATCCATTAATATTAAAATATAACTAAGAAACAAAAATTGAGCTTTGAAAGTAATGTATAAAGTGAGACCTGAGTGCATTTATGCATGGGAATTGGGGGCGTGGACAATTTCTATGTGTAGTATTGAAGTAAACTGAGAGCTTTTTCAATAGGCGAGAAACATTTAAATCTTTTTTGAAATTGCAGATTTTCATTTTACCGATACCTAAAAAGAACGGGCAAAATAATGGCAAAATGCCAGTTGTAAGACTTATCCCTCCAGTTATGGGTTAAATAACAGGACAGATTGGGTTCTATAGCCTTGGCCGGCAATCAGTCTACCACAGAAAGCAATGACAACCTACTGCGGGATAATCTTCTGCTCAGTCAGTCATGTCTCTTTCAAGACATGATCGCCCAAGCGTGTTTCATGTATGGCACTTAACTGACTGACTGAAGACTTATATTTAAGTCAGCTGACTAAAGAAACAGAAACTGATACATCAATACTTATTTCAAGTGACATTAGTGGCTAGTGAAGGCAGAACCATCATGAGCCTAATTCTTCTTCCTCTACTTCTACATACCATGTCTCATCAAGAAATTGGCAAACATGTCTCTCCACATAACCTCCTCTGTAGCTCTTAATAAATTTCGTCTTTTTGTTATCTCCCCTAAACCTTGTTACGCTATCAACTTATTCAAGTTTTGTAGGTTATGTGTTGTTTTTCTCTCTCACTGTTGCCTTCAATCTGTTCTTTGAGTATCAAATTTTCCAAGCCCTATTTCTTTATTATGTATCCTAGAAATTTCAACTATCTCTTTCTGATGTGAGGTATGTGTCTTTTTGTTTCCATTTTCTTAAAAACATTAACTATTATTCACATGTTTGGTCAATGGTATTCTCATAATTATTCTATAAGACCACATTTTTTTTTGCTTCAAGTCTCTTTTTCATCTGTGAAGAGATTACCCAGCATTCAGTGCGATATAGAAGGATTGATATTGTGGAACAGTCTGATAATCTTTTCTTTGTTTCTAAGGACATTTTATGTTTCTTGATATTTTCCTTAGCTTCTGGAAGGCAAGGGGTGTAAGTAAAACAATAGCACCCTCTTCCTCAAATACAGTATTCCAGTGAATGCAGATAATTATTTTTGTTTCGACATTAAGAATCTTTTGAACTATGAGTTGTCATCCATCTCGCAAAATGAAATCATTTCCCACAAGTTGATACTGAAGGACATGTTCTGTATTAACTAATGGAGGAGACATTTTCAGAATCAATGATTATTTTTTTTTAAATTATGCATAATTTTTTTTTCTTTTAAGATCTACTTAATAAGCAAGAATGGCTGGAATATGTGGAAATTCTTGCTTGTCTGCCCACCTCTTTTCCCCCACTCCTCATCTTTTGCTTTCACAGTTACTATCATACAAAAATACTGAAATTTAATTCAGCATTGCGGGCCCATGGATGCCTAGTTAGGAACTAAGGAATCTCATGGTTGGTAACATGCAGCATCCCCCATCCTGCATGTTCCTTTTAGACATTTGACAATCCTAGTTTTCAGCTGTAAATTATGAAAGAAGTTACTTAAAACTTAATCAAAATGTATCAGAGATCTACAATGATCAAAGAAAGACTGTGTAGGATAGAAATATTGTTAACTGAGAGTTATTCCAATGTAAATTTCAATGTTATTTCAATGTAAATTTCAATGTTATTTCAATGTAAATTTCAATGTTATTTCAATGTAAATTTCAATGTTATTCCAATGTAAATTTCAATGTTATTTCAATGTAAATTTCAATGTTATTCAATGTAAATTTCAATGTTATTCCAATGTAAATTTCAATGTTATTTCCAATGTAAATTTCAATGTTATTTCAATGTAAATTTCAATGTTATTTCAATGTAAATTTCAATGTTATTTCAATGTAAATTTCAATGTTATTTCAATGTAAATTTCAATGTTATTCCAATGTAAATTTCAATGTTATTCCAATGTAAATTTCAATGTTATTTCAATGTAAATTTCAATGTTATTTCAATGTAAATTTCAATGTTATTTCAATGTAAATTTCAATGTTATTCCAATGTAAATTTCAATGTTATTCCAATGCAAAATTTTCAATGTTATTTCAATGTAAATTTCAATGTTATTCCAATGTAAATTTCAATGTTATTCCAATGTAAATTTCAATGTTATTTCAATGTAAATTTCAATGTTATTTCAATGTAAATTTCAATGTTATTCCAATGTAAATTTCAATGTTATTCCAATGTAAATTTCAATGTTATTCCAATGTAAATTTCAATGTTATTCCAATGTAAATTTCAATGTTATTCCAATGTAAATTTCAATGTTATTCCAATGTAAATTTCAATGTTATTCCAATGTAAATTTCAATGTTATTCCAATGTAAATTTCAATGTTATTCCAATGTAAATTTCAATGTTATTTCAATGTAAATTTCAATGTTATTCCAATGTAAATTTCAATGTTATTCCAATGTAAATTTCAATGTTATTCCAATGTAAATTTCAATGTTATTCCAATGTAAATTTCAATGTTATTCCAATGTAAATTTCAATGTTATTTCAATATAAATTTCAATGTTATTCCAATGTAAATTTCAATGTTATTCCAATGTAAATTTCAATGTTATTTCAATGTAAATTTCAATGTTATTTCAATGTAAATTTCAATGTTATTCCAATGTAAATTTCAATGTTATTTCAATGTAAATTTCAATGTTATTCCAATGTAAATTTCAATGTTATTTCAATGTAAATTTCAATGTTATTTCAATGTAAATTTCAATGTTATTCCAATGTAAATTTCAATGTTATTCCAATGTAAATTTCAATGTTATTTCAATATAAATTTCAATGTTATTTCAATGTAAATTTCAATGTTATTTCAATGTAAATTTCAATGTCATTTCAATGTAAATTTCAATGTTATTTCAATGTAAATTTCAATGTTATTCCAATGTAAATTTCAATGTTATTCCAATGTAAATTTCAATGTTATTCCAATGTAATTTCAATGTTATTTCAATATAAATTTCAATGTTATTCAATGTAAATTTCAATGTTATTCCAATGTAAATTTCAATGTTATTTCAATGTAAATTTCAATGTTATTTTCAATGTAAATTTCAATGTTATTCCAATGTAAATTTCAATGTTATTTCAATGTAAATTTCAATGTTATTCCAATGTAAATTTCAATGTTATTTCAATGTAAATTTCAATGTTATTTCAATGTAAATTTCAATGTTATTCCAATGTAAATTTCAATGTTATTCCAATGTAAATTTCAATGTTATTTCAATATAAATTTCAATACAGTCATTAGAATAAAAAGCAAAACTGCTGCAAAAATAAACAAACACAAACATTTCTTGATTTTATTTGTTACTGGTTAATTTCTAATGAGGGAGTTTTTTTTAATCGTTTCACCCCAAGCAAGGCATTCCACTGAGTATTATAAAGAATAAATGAGAATTTACAGTTTTACACTGAACAGTTAGAAATAATATATATGTTTAAGACAAAAGGTAAATCCCTATATCTGTGACAATAAACAATTTTTAAGTTAAAACATTTGCCTGGATTCAAAAAGTATGCCTAATAATTTTGAGGAATCTATATGAAATAGTTTGGACATATAATAAAAAGACAATTATGCATGTAGAGAAATTATATATATATATATATATATATATATATATATATATATATATATATAACAGTTTCCACTTCGGCTATAATGCGTGACTCTTCAGAAATGAATTGAGTTCTCTCGGTGACTGGTGTCTGTATACACTGCTTACATACAAGATGTTAAAATTTCCCTTCTCTGACCCCATGCGCTGATGGCTTAGGGAGTAGAGATTCCGACTGACACCAAATCGGTCGAGTTTCGATCCCAGCCAGAAGCAAGTGGATATGTCTAGCCACACTGATGAGCTGTGATACAGCAAAACGGGCTTGTATGTGGATGACTAATATATATATATATATAGAAAGAGAGAGAGAGTGAGAGAAAGATAGATATAGATAATAAAATAATGATGATAATATAACCTCTCTGAAGATGGCTCATGTGAGCTGAAAGCTTAGAACCAACTTAATAAAAAATTATCCAAATGTTGGAGAATTTTTGTCTTTATTTTCACCTGAAATTAAAGCCAAAATACAATGTTTAGAACGGCTCATGATTAAACATAATAGACATTCATTGTCTCTTATATTTAACAGCATATATTTAGAAAATTACTTGCTGCCTAGATACACTATATATATATATATATGTAGAGAGAGAGAGAGAGAGAAAGATAAATAGATATAAATAATAAAATAATGATAATAATAGTAATGACACATTTTGATATGTCTAAAATTATATAATTCAATGTATATCAAATTGAAGAGAATATATCTACCAATAAAATGCTCAGGAGTTATGTAAAGTAGTAATTATTATATTAGAAATAATTATATTCACAATCAAGTCCCAAGTAGGCATCTACACAGATGACACTACAATATACTCCCGCACCAGTAAGAAACCTGTTGTGGTGGACAGACATAATCTCACTGCTGACCTTGAACAGGATCTACACTCTGTGGTGAAGCTGTTGTCTGTCAACCATTACAGGCAACCTCTCCTGCCTCCCATAAGCATGGACAAGCGATTCTCCCTGAGAGCAATACACTACGCCTCCTTGGCCTTACCCTCTCCTCAGACCTCAAATGGAATCACTATATTGAATCCATAGCAAAATCTACTGCTCAGAAGGTTGGGTCACTATGTCGACCCAGGATGTTTTTTCCACCTGAATCCATCCTGCATATATACAAGTCAACCATCCGTCCATGCATGGAGTACTGCTGCCATTTATGGTCAGGCGCCCCTGCTGTTCTCCTCAGTGTTCTTGACAGGCTCCGAAGGAGAGTCTGTAATGTGATAGGTACTGATCTGGTGGCTTGACTGCAGCCACTTCCCCACCGTCGAAATGTGGCCTCCGTTTGTCTGTTCTATAAATACTTTCATGGCTTTTGCTCAGACGAACTTAAGTCACTGGTGCCTCCTCAACAGGTGTTTACTCGTCCAACCAGACTGGCAACTGGGTCCCACCCATTCACAGTCAGGTTAGTCAAATGCAGACAACAATTCTACTCCTGCAGCTTCTTCTTTCGCACTTCTCGCCTGTGGAACTCGCTCCCATATTCTTGCTTTCCTGATGGCTACAACCTCCAGAAATTTAAATGGAAAGTCAATACTCATCTACTAACCACTGGACTCTAGCTCTCTCCCCACCCCCTATATCCTTCCCTTTCTCTCCACCTATGTATCTGTCATCGCACCTGCATTCTCAGCTTTCTATTGCTCCTTTCTAACTAGTTTGTACTCATCACTCTTTTCTAATTAATCTTTTTACAGTTATGTAGCTCCCCGCTCATCAGTGGTATTTCTGCCTTGCTCGGGGTGAAATGATTAAAAAAAAATACTTATTAGATGTCAAAAGTTTTGTTTGAATCCAAATAATTATCATAAAATTCTAAATTTAGCTCCAATAAGTATCGTAAACTCACACACACACACACACACACACACACACACACACATATATATATACCTACATACATACCAGAGTTAGCTAAGAGGTTAAATAGCTGATTATCATTCACTGATGATTCCTGTATCCACAATGTTTATATCTGCAAACATTCTATCCTTGATACTGAGCTCTAACCCCTCATAGTTATAGCAAATTTTTAAGTTTTATATATATATATTGCTCATTCAGTAATGAATTAGAGCACTCCAACTACTAGCATATGATACATCATATGCTAAAAGTCTGCCTCCTTCTACTGAGTGCCCATAGCTCAGCAGTAGAATCGCCAACTGATGCCAATTTGGTCAGGTTTCAATCCTGGGTAAAAAGCAATTGGATGTCTGATCATACTGATGAGCTGTGATACAGCAAAACAGATCTTCTGCAGATGACTATTTACACTCTCACACCCTGATTGAGCACTCTGAAAGAATGGTAGACTTTGAAAAAACAGTAGCTACTTTAGCATTTATGCATCGCTCATTCAGTAATGAATTAGAGCACTCTGGCCACTGGCATATGATACATCATATGCTAAAAGTCTGCCTTCTTCTACCGAGTGCCCATAGCTCAGCGATAGAATTGCCAACTGACGCCAATTTGGTCGGGCTTCAATCCTGGGTAAAAAGCAATCGCATGTCTAACTGTACTGATGAACTGTGATACAGCGAAACAGACCTGCGGATGACTATATATATATATAGGTTTAATGCAAAGAATTTGTCATCTTAATTTATGCTGACTTAGAAGTTTTGTTAGGATACCATTATGATAGTTTCACGCATCAGGGCTGATAAGTGAAGACATCATAACGGTGTCTTCATGAAACTTCAAATACAGCATTGACTACTCAGTTAAAATTGACAAATTTCATGGATTAAATCTATCAATGCTCTATCTCCACTCCAATGGAATTCCCTTCCACACGATTGCTTCCCCGACAGATACAATCTCTAGGAGTTTAAATGTAAGGTCAATAGACACCTCCTAACACACTAACCTGCCCCCATTCCTCCTGATATTCCCTATGTCTAACATTCATTCCTCCTGACATTCCCTATGTCTAACCACTCCTTCTCTTTACCTTTCCGTATGTAGCCCCATGTGCAATAGTGGCAGTGGAATGCCTTGCTTGGGGTGAGATGATAAAAAAAAAAAAATACTGAGCACTTCATAATAAAAAACCTACTTGCCAAAATACCTTTTATCAGTAAAACTCCTGAAAAAAGTATGAATTTTGGTGCCAAACATTACCATAACTCAGCACTATATATATATATATATATATATATATATATATATATATATATATATATATATATATTCACTTATTATTAATTATTACTTTAGAACATGTACAAGTTACAAACTACTACAAAATTGTACATTTTGTTTTGACATTGAAAAAACAATATCTCATCAGGTAGTTAATAATGCTGGTAATAAACATTTTATTAAAAACAAAAACAAATGTCTAACCGATATCAATATCTGTCTGCAAGTCACTTCCAGCCAAAATTTAAATTTTTGTTGGCTCTTTTTTTCCTATATTTTCTCACTTATTTTCCTCTTCACTTTCTATTTCTACTGTATCTTTCCTTTTCCTTTTCTTGATTTCTCATCTTATTTTTTAATATTTTTCTTCCTTCTTTCTTTTCTTGACTTTTTAATCTTTTAATACCTTGTACAAAGAAAAAAATTCAAAAATAAAGAGAAGTGGTGTTTTTTAATATTCTTTTTTTTTCAATAAAACGTTTATCACCATCATTATTAACTACATGATGAGACATTGTTCTTTCAATGTTGAAACAAAATGTACAATTTTGTAGTAGTTTGTTGTTTGTACATGTTCTAAAGTAATAATTAATAATAAATAGTCATTGCTCTATTTTTATATTGAGCACTGTTTTAAATTAATGTTTTGAATGTTGCAATTATTTTCTTTGTTCTTATTCATTTGAATATATTTTATATATATATATATATATATATACAGAGAGAGAGAGAGTGATGCTCATCACTGTGTGGTAACTGTCAGATGATTCAATGTGACCTTGAATGTAGTGTTGATCCCTATGTCCTGACTGTCTATAACTATTCTCAGTCTCCAATATTATGCATATTCCCTTCTATATATATATCAAATTTTGACTCTCTCTTTCTCTCTCTCTCATTATATATATGTATATATGTATGTATGTGTATATATATGTTCTTTATTTATTCTATTCATCTTGTCAGATTTTGATCCATATATTTAACACACACACACACACACACACACACACACACATATATTGTCCTGAGTATGACATAAACTATATCCAGCAGTGATTGGAAGATTTAAGGAGTGTGGAACCACCTCTTAATTGCTGTTGTTCCAAGATCCATTCTGACCTGGGGTGGTAGCACCTGACAGGAAAAGAGTTAACCCGTAACTGGGGTCATTTAAGAGAAAAAGAAAAAGTTACGATGGACAAGAGTTTTCAGCTTTGGATAACAACTTATCTAAGAGAAGAAAATCTCTGAAATAAAAATCTCTATACCTACCAAGTAGGTGTAGAATTGGGTGGGCTGAACTCTCTAGCTTTGGTAGGTAATGGTGGCTGAATTTCTAGTCTCCTAAATGAGTTGGTGTTAATAAGGGCATACAGCTTTAAAACTCACTTCAGTATTTCATGATGGTTCAATTATGGAGCCATGAAGAAAAATCTGTCCAATCCATGCTAGCATGGAAACTGACATTAGATGATGATTATATATATATATATATATATATATATATATATATATAAAGAGACAGACAGTCAGACAGATAAAGATAGAATGAGTGAGAAGGAGACAATGCTTGTGGTATTGTGGTTATAAGTGGATAGATTAGGTAACAAAACATTGATAAATGCTCTTATCAAATACGTTGTGGAGTTTTAAATGAGATGTTAATTATGAACAAATGATTTTATTACTTCTAGATAAGCTTCAAGATGACATTGTCATGTGTAGCTCCCAGGAATTTTTACAAGAAACCATGTTTAACAAAGTATCAGGACTTGCATAGATTAACATAAAACAAGAAATAAAAGTAACAAACTAAAGAATAAGGAAAGAACTGAAGGAAGAATTAAAGAATGAAAAAGAAATGAATGAAAGTAAAATAAAAAAGAGATGGAAAATAATTGAAGATTAAAAAATTACAAATGAAAGAAAAGAATTTAAAAAAAGATACAAGACGAAAAGGTACTGAAGAAGTCAGAAAGAACTAAATAAATAATGAAGGAAGAAATAAAGGAAGAAAAGGAATGAATGAAAATAGAAAAATAAATCCAAATAAAGAAAGTAACCAAAGAGAAAATAGAAGAAATAAAGAAAAAAAATCTGATGGACAAAAGAAAGAAATAAACAAAAGAAATAAAGAAAGAAAAAAGAAAGAAAGAAAGAAAGAAAGAAAGAAAGAAAAATTCAAAAAGGAAAGAAATAAGATTAAAGATAGAAAGATCAACGACAGATTAAAGAAATAAAGATTTAAGAAAGAAAAAAGAAATATTAAAGAAAGAAAGAAAGAAAGAAAGAAAAATTCAAAAAGGAAAGAAATAAGATAAAGACAGAAAGATCAACGACAGATTAAAGAAATAAAGATTTAAGAAAGAAAAAAGAAATATTAATTAAACGGAGAAAGAAAGAAAGAAAAAAGAAAGAAAGAAAGAAAGAAAGAAAGGAAAATTAAAAAAAGGAAAGAAATAAGATAAAGACAGAAAGATCAACGAGAGATTAAAGAAATAAAGATTTAAGAAAGAAAAAAGAAATATTAATGAAAAGGAGAAAGAAAGAAAGAAAGAAAGAAAGAAAGAAAGAAAGAAAGCAAGCAAAGTGGAGCATAAAAGCAAAAGAAACAAAAAGAGAAAAGTAAAGTGGAAAAAAGAAAGAAACACACAAACACAAAATAAAAAAAAGAAGAAAGACAGAAAGACAGTAGAAAAACAAAACTTGGATAAATTCTTCTTGTCATATATGCAATAGCTTTTGAAATGTGATGTTAATTACTGCCAAGTGATTTTATTATTTCTAGATAAGTTTCAAGATGCCCTTGTGTCATGGGGCACACAGGAGTTTGAACAAGAAACCATCATTAACAATGTATCAGTTCTTGCATATATTAACATATAAGAAGAAAGAGAAATCAATAACTCATTAAAAAACAAAGAGCAAAAAATTCTCAAGTGAAAAACCAAAATTATCCAGGCTTGTTTTTTTTTTTTTTGTTTTTGTTTTTTTCACAAAGTTCATGAAGATTTTAGCAAATCTGTGTTCTTTGGTCAGCAAATAACTAGACAAAACCAGTCAGGGGAAAAATTTAAAGAGAGACCTCTTCTGGCACACAGAAGCCATAAATTAAATATACTCAACTCAAGTAAGAAAAAATACATACATACATACATACATACATATATATATATATATATATATATATATATATATATATATATATTCTATTATTTATAGGAAAAAAATTGTTACATCTTGAAGAGAACAAAAATATCAGGAGACACATAGATGTTTTTTTTTTAACTGAAGCAATTCAAAAACTTGATTTTAGCTGATTTTGTTATTCATTTTTTTTAACAAGGGCTGGAACTTATTGTATAGAATTATTGCGTTAAGGAGAACAGGGTAGGTGAGAATGATGAAAGAAAGGTGAATAAGAATAGTGCTTGTGATTATAGACATTGAAAACTAACAGTAGATACATTTAAACAGAATTGCTAATTTTTCTTCTGGATCTGAGTTGACATTTTTTTTTAGTAGATATCATCAAATACTATGCTTGAGGGACACTCAGGGCAGAAGATTAAAGCTGAATGAGGTGTGTGATATGAAGGGAAGAGAAGGTGTAAGGAAGTAAAGACTATGTTGATCAGGAGGATACACTACTTGTAATTGTGGTCACCTTCACCCTGGGTAGATTGAACCAGCTTCTTTCATGAGACTTTTTGATTCCACAAGCAGTCTCCAGCAATATGTGATGCAAATATTTTTCCTGCAATAGGTTGCCAGTTCTGACTGTGGTAGAGTGGTTGCCAACCAAAGTTATACAACCCAGTTAAATTCCATATCCTTGGTTGGCAACCAGTCTACTGCAAAAAGTAATGGCAACCTACAGCAGAAAAATCTTCCACCTAGTCAGTTATGCGTTTTTTGACACATGTTTGCCAAGTGTGTATCATGTATGGCACTTAACTGACAAACCTATCAGGGAAGCAAGTATATGGAAGGGAGTTCCACAGGTGGAAAGTGCAAGAAAAGAAACTGATAGAAAAGAAGTGATGGTTACATTTTGATGGTAAAAGGGTGGGATCTTGTAGAACAGGTAAATTCATGTAGTCGAAGCACCATGCAAAGGATCTTGCTAAAGCAGAAGCCATCATAATATTTGTAGAAAAGACAGAGAGAAGCCACATCTTGTTGGTGAGAAAGTGACTGATGTTGATATTGAGATCAATTACACTACAGTTCACTTCTTTGGATTTTGTCAAGAACCCCAAGATGGATAGCAAGAGCATTTGACCAGATATGGCAACAAGGAGAGCTACATCATGTCTATTGCTACACATAGAGATATATGAAGCTCAACAGAGAGTTCTACTGGTGAGAAATGTAAAAATAACTGTTTAAGTGGCAGTGGCAGTTGCATTTCGCTAATTTAACAGTAAAACGGTGAAACCTAGTAGCCAATCTAGTTGCATGCTTAGATTTATAGAGAAGAGGCACCAGAGAAAAAGCTCATCAGAGTAATTGACATGAAAATATTTGTAGAAAATAAAAAGAAAGAAGGAAGCCATGTCACATTGTTGAAAAACTGACTGATGTCAGGATACCTGGTTAGAAGTGATTACATTACACGTAAAAAATGTTAGAAGTGATTACATTATATATGTAAAAAATGTAAATAAAGCGACTGCCACATCTGAAATCCAAAACAAAAGAAAACATCAATAAGGTATAAAGAAAAATTGTTTTTATTAAACTGACTACAAATAAGACAAATGGCAGATGAGCTGCCATTGTAAATGCAAATTTATATTCTTTCATCAAAACTTCAAATAGCATTTTAACAGATTTCAGATCTTATCAAACCTGTCTCTTGTTGAATAAAATTCTTCAAATCTTTAAGTGTTTCTGGTTTTATCTTCTGAATGACATTTTTCTTTTAGCTGGTTTTACACTACAAAGAATTGATAGAAATGCTCAGCAGCCTCGACATATTTGGGAAGGATATAAGAGTAATCAAGAATCTTTACTGGCAGCAAATCATCTGCATATGAACAGGAAATGAATTCAGCAGATATACAAAGATAGAAATGGGCATAAGACAAGGATGTGTCTCTTCACCAAATCTACTCAACTTGTACAGTGAGACTATTCTGAGGACCCTAGAAATTATGCCAGGATTCGTCATCGATGGCCACAATCTGAACAATATAAACAGATGATACAGTGCTGATAGCAGACATAGAAAGGAAACTACAAGACCTCCTACAGAAGGTAGCCAAAAACAGTGGAAAGAAAAGACTACAAATAAACTGCAAGAAAATTGAATTCATCAGCAAAAAGAAGAGCCCAAAATGCCAAATACAGGTGGGGGATACTAAAATCAAGCAGGGACAAAAAGTTAAATACCTGGAAAGTATTCTAACAGAAGCTGGAATGTGCGATACTGAGATTCAAAGGCAAATTAGTATGACAAAAGAAGCATTCCAGAAGCTGAGTAGAGTATTAAGAGACAGGAAAATTTTGCTAGAAACAAAGAATAAGAACTGGATTGCTATGCGATGTCAGTTCTTCAGTATAGCAGTGAATGCTGGGCAATCTCATCAAAGATGAAGGAAAAACTTGATGTAACTAAAATGTGGTTCTACAGAAGAATGCTGTGGATATCATGGATCGAGCATGTGAACAATGATGAGGTTTTGGAAATGATGGAAAAGAAAAGGAAATTAATACTGAGCATCAGAAAAAGATAGCTAAAGTTCCTTGGAAATGTAATGAGGAAGGAGAGCTTGGAGAATCTGATACTCACAGGTCAGATAGAGGGAAAGAGCAGGTGGATTGCAGAGTTGGGTTTGGATGTGGTAACAGGAGAAAACATACTAAGAGCCACCAGGAATAGGGAGATGTGGAGAGCCATGATTGCCTACGTTCTGAAAAAACATGGCATATAGAAGAAGAAAAAGAAAAAAAATGCTACACGTGTGATATCAGGAGACCTTACTACCCTGGTCAGTCATCTCAATCAATAATTTTGTAAGTTTCTGTCCAAAAATATATCTAATATATGAATAAGGCGCAGGTGGCTTGTCCTGCTAAAAGATCATTATTTACAGAGCTATGTTCAGCCATGATGTTTAATGTGGAAGAGAGGAACTGAATATGTGAGAAAACCACTCTCATAACTACTACTTTAGCAGTCAGTCAGTTAAGTGCCATACGTGATACACATTTGGGCGATCATGTCTCGAAAGAGACATGACTGACTGGGCAGAAGATTATCCCGCAGTAGGTTGCCATTGCTTTCTACGGTAGACTGGTTGTGTATTGTGTCAGTTAGTTAAGTGCCATACGTGATACACGCTTGGGCGATCATGTCTCGAAAGAGACATGACTGACTGGGCAGAAGATTATCCCGCAGTAGGTTGCCATTGCTTTCTACGGTAGACTGGTTGTGTATTGTGTCAGTTAGTTAAGTGCCATACGTGATACACGCTTGGGCGATCATGTCTCGAAAGAGACATGACTGACTGGGCAGAAGATTATCCCGCAGTAGGTTGCCATTGCTTTCTACGGTAGACTGGTTGTGTATTGTGTCAGTCAGTTAAGTGCCATACGTGATACACATTTGGGCGATCATGTCTCGAAAGAGACATGACTGACTGGGCAGAAGATTATCCCGCAGTAGGTTGCCATTGCTTTCTACGGTAGACTGGTTGTGTATTGTGTCAGTCAGTTAAGTGCCATACGTGATACACGCTTGGGCGATCATGTCTCGAAAGAGACATGACTGACTGGGCAGAAGATTATCCCGCAGTAGGTTGCCATTGCTTTCTACGGTAGACTGGTTGTGTATTGTGTCAGTTAGTTAAGTGCCATACGTGATACACGCTTGGGCGATCATGTCTCGAAAGAGACATGACTGACTGGGCAGAAGATTATCCCGCAGTAGGTTGCCATTGCTTTCTACGGTAGACTGGTTGTGTATTGTGTCAGTTAGTTAAGTGCCATACGTGATACACGCTTGGGCGATCATGTCTCGAAAGAGACATGACTGACTGGGCAGAAGATTATCCCGCAGTAGGTTGCCATTGCTTTCTGCAGTAGATTGGTTGCTGACCAAGGCTATAGAACCCAATCTGTCCTGTTATTTAACCCATAACTGGAAGGAAGAGATGGATTAATACCTTTCCCAAAGATATCGGCCCGGAACGAGAAATCAGGGAGCCGAGTTCGAATTCCAGCTGAATTCATTGCATTCACTTATGCGCAAATACCCTTGGGAAAGGTATTAATCCATCTGACTGAAGGGCATTTGCGCATAGGTGAATGCAAGGAATTCAACTGGAATTTGAACTCAGCTCCCTGATTTGTAATTCCGAGTCGATATCCACTGCATAACAATGCACATACTTTACCAGTAGTCAGTCATAAAGAACTGAATATTTTGCATTGGCTTCAAGAAAACTGAATGAATGGTCATCATCAAAAAGATGACCCCAAAATCCCAACAAAATAAAAGAAGTAAAGAAATTTAAATACCTGGGAAATGTTCTGAGAGAGGATGAAAAATGAGATTTGAAATCACATGGGCATGGCTAAGGACACATTTCGGAAGCTAACCAGTGTACGGAGAGACAGGAAAATCTCATTCGAAACAAAGAAAAGATTCAATGTGTTTGGACCTTGATCTACAAGTTACCTGTTTTTGTTTGAATTCACATAAGGCATCTCAAAGTAGAAGAATTTGTAAATTCTAAGCATTTTGGTGATTTCTGTGTACCCTGTAAATCAACTAAAAAAACTTTTGCATCCATCAAATGTTCATGTCATGATCAAGAAGTGACCCAATTTTGGTCTAAATCAGACCAAATGTTTCAGAAGAGTAGGGTTACTTAGAATGGAATCAAACACAAACACACACACACACAGATGAACATATCCATTTTTATATATATAGACATGCTCTTTGATATGAAGAATTTTTACTCATAAATATAGCAGACCATAAAAGAACATTTTTATTATCTCATTTTATATATATATATATATACATATATGTATGTATATATATATATGTATTGTTCATTCAGCAATGAATTATAACATTCTCAGCTATTGGGTGTATATAATAATAATAATATGCACACTAAAATCTGCCTTCTTCTACCGAGCACCCATAGGTCAGAGGTAGAATCGCTGACTGACGCCAATTCGGTTGGGTTTCAATACTGGGTTAAAAAGCAATCAGAGTCTGACTGTACTGATGAGCTGTGATACAGCGAAACAGATCTATCTGCAGATGACTATATATATATATATATATATATATGAAAGGAATAAGTAAAGAGCAGGTAAAAAAAGGGTCTTTAATCTAACATGCTTCCCTTTAACAAGCTTCCTCAGAGATTGTTTTTAAAGATGAATGATTTAAACACTTTTTTTAAATTCTTAAAATCTACAGAGACAGTATGTTGATTGAAGTTTGATTTCATTGGTCAGATATGTGTTATGTGCAATAAACCAATGGATGGATGTTTAAATGAAAGTGTGTGTATGCAAAAATAATGCCTGTATCAAGCATATTTAAAATATAGACAAATTGAGTGTGTTTATATGTTGATAACGTTAGTGTGTGTAAATGACAAAATGAAATACATTTCTGTTCAAAATTGCAGTGAAATAATGTATGCAAGCAACAGGCAATTTTCTTATTTAAAATAAAATGAGAAAATCATGTCTGAATGTGAGCATTTATGAGTCATATTATTAGCATGACTCTGCTCAATTAAACTTTTTTATTAAACTTCTTCACATTAATGCTATCAACACT
>JBBBDQ010000767.1:2537500-2592500 GCA_037127315.1 Ascarosepion bandense
GTATGTTTTCATGGATGTTTATCCTTGTTCTGCTGTGAGGAACCCACCGCCAACATTTTTAAAAGTATTTTTTCATATACCCTGTCTATATTAAAAACATATTTCACCTTTGTTAGGTAGTTAATTAGACACCTTTTGGTCAGAATGAAAGGCAAATTTGTGTGTTTTTTCTTTTTTTTTAAATATTAAAACCATTAACAGTTTCAATTTTTAAAAATACTAAAAACAGTTTCAGGTATTAATGTGAAAAAATAAAAAACTTCTCACAGATTTATTTTTCTTTCAGACATGAAAATGCCTTGCTAAGTACTTAACGAAGGTGAAACTTATTGTCAGTAAAACACTTTTCCATTTTGTCCAATTTCTCTAATTTTGTCTGGATTCTATAAACTACAAACATGCGTATATATATATATATATATATATATATATATATATATGATGCTTTTATAAACCATTTTGCTCAATAATGGAGTGGAGATAGAGTGTTGATAAGTAGAGAGTCTTTGTCTCTTTAACTGAGCAGATTTATGTTGACCTCAAAGTTGTATAAGGACACCATTATGATGTTCACACTTATATAGTGCGTGGTGAAATTTTTGTGAGAGGGGTCTTGTTTGTGATTTGTTAATTTTATTTTTTCTTTTTCTTTATAACTGGTTGATTTTTCTTTTTCTTTATTTTTCCTTCTTAACTTTGTTGTGTAGTTGTTTAATTTTATTTTCATTGTTTCTTTTCGTGTATGTGTAAATGGGTGTTTTTTTAAATGTTTTAAATTGGGTTGGTCTCTTTTGTTCTTTTGAACTCTTATTAGTTTGTTTTCTTATATTTTCCATAGTTCTACTGTTAATCATTTTAGAATTATAAGTCTGTTATCTCAGTATAAATCTATATCTTCTTTGCTGATGATTTTTGTTAGTTTTTTAATGATGTAAATGTTTACATTTTTGTTGCCTTTTCTTGCCATATTTTTTGTTATGGTATAATATGGACTTTCTGTAATGTTTGATAATATTTATGTCTTCCTCTGAGATGTTTATACATTGTTTCACTAAGTTCAGTGCATTATTTAGTGTTTGTTCATTTAAAAGTCTTTTATGTTTAATTGTATGATTGAGAAGACCTCTTTATTGGTAATATTGTTGAACCAATTGATCGTTTCTTTTGTGTTTTTCCATTGATGTAATTCAAGTTTCTGCCTTGTTTTTAAGCATATTTCTTCTACTATTGTTTGCTTATTTTTGCAATGTTTTATTTTGTGGGGTTTATTAGTCTGCATGTTAGTTTGTTTAAGAAGTTATCTTTATGGTCTTTGAGTTTAATGAATGGTTCTATTTTCAGCAGTTGTTTGATTCTGTTTTAGTTAAGTGTCTATGTTGTTTGTTTCTTTGTTTATATTGTTTTCCATGTTATTGTTGGTGGTTTTATAAAACTTAGTAATTTCCTTTCCAATTAATGTTTATTTTTTTAATCATCTCACCCCAAGCAAGGCATTCTACTACCACTGTTGTGCAGGGGGTTACATAGGGGAAAGTGATGAAAAAGAGGGGTTAGTTATAAGAAATGTCAGTAGGAAGATAACAGATGGATGAGAATATCGAGAATGGATGGAAAAAAGAGCTTGAGAGAATGGATGCGAGTTAGTGAGATAGGAGATGTCTATTGACCTTACATTTAAATTCCTGGAGATTGTAGCTGTCAGGGAAGCAAGTATATGGAAGGGAATTCTGCAGGCGGGAAGTGTGTGAAAAGAAGCTTTAAGAGTAGAAATTGTGGTTCCATTTTATCGGTTTCACTGTAAAAGAGTGGGACCTAGTTGCTAGTTTAGTAGCTTGTGTAAATTCGTACATAGGGGGCACCAGTGATCTTAGTTCATGGGAGCAGAAGCCGTGAAAGTAGTCATTAGTGTTCATTTTATAGATTTTCCTAGATTTGTCAGCTTGTATGCATAGTTTTTATGAGTTATTTATCATTTTTTAGTCTTTGTTTAGTTAGGTTGAAATTTATTGTTTAATTTTATTGTTTCTAGTTTGTTTAGAATGTTCATTATGTTGTTTATTATGTTGTTTATTATGTTGTTTATTATGTTGTTGATTATGTTGTTCATTATGTTGTTGATTATGTTGTTTATGATAATGTTTATTATGTTGTTTATTATGTTGTTTATTATGTTGTTTATGATAATGTTTATTATGTTGTTTATGTTGTTTATTATGTTGTTGATTATGTTGTTTATTATAATGTTTATTATGTTGTTTATTATGTTGTTTATTATGTTGTTTATTCTGTTGTTGATTATGTTGTTTATTAAGTTGTTTATTATGTTGTTTGAGCTGAATTTTGTAGTTATGTTTGTTCATTGTGGGTATATTTTTAAGTAAATAATTGAATTGTATTTGCTCCCTGTTGGTGAGTTGTAGTTATGTTATGGTTGTATCAGCCAATTAGTTGTTTGCTTGTGGCTGTATAAAGACACGTTTCTGTTCAAGTGCTCAACCGGGGCTCTTTTACTTTCCTTCAGGAGCTTGAATAGTGTTTAATTGTGTTAATTTTTAGTGCCAAAGTTGTATTTTTAGTGGTTTTACTGATAAAATGTATTTTTGCAAGCAGGTTTTTTGTCATTTTATCTTACAGCCTTCAGAATACGTAGCACTGAATATTTTTTTTTTAATAATCATATCGCCCCAAGCAAGGCATTTGACTACCACTGTTTTGCAGGGGATTGCATAGGAGGAAAGTTATGACAAAGAGTGACAGGTTATAGGGGGTGTCAGAAAGTGGGTAAGAGAAGGATGAGAATACTGATGAGAGTGGAATGGATGGAGAAAGGAGCATGAGAGAGATGATGCAGGTTAGTGAGATAGGAGATGACTATTGACTTTACATTTAAATTCTTGGAGATTGTAGCTCTCGGAGAAGCAAGTAAATGAAAAGGAATTTCACAGGCGGGAAGTGCAAGAAAAGAAGGTGCTGGAGTAGAAATTGCATTTACATTTTATTGGTTTCACAGTAATATCTAAATGAAGAAGTGAAATATATTGTGAAAACATTCAAACTTCACAACTATCCACACCATTTCATTCTCAACGCTAAAATTTGAGTTTACAAAATCCATAAAACCAAAAAATGTATACTTTCAACAAAAATTGCACAAATTTCATAATCTTGTCTTCTAAAAACCTTTCTATTAAACTCGCAAACAAATTAGCCATTCCTAATGCAAGATCATTACCACCACCTCCAAGACTATTGGTAATATAATCAGGAAGAAAAATATACCAAACATCATTTCAAATTCTGGAATTTATAAGATAAAACGTCTACAGTGAAAAAAACACATGATCTAAAAATCTGCATGTATGAATACAAGAGAGACTTACATGTAGACAGACATTCTAACTCTTTTGTTTTACATCAGAATGATGTAGGAAATAACTTTGATTTCACTAATGCCAGCCTAATTATAAAAGAACATAAACTTTAAAAAGAATATATTTTGAAAACATAATAATAGCATTACTACAAACTATAAACACTTGCTTAAAATATTATATTGCTTTGCCATCTTTCTACATATCCATTCTTCATGGGTCCTGGGTATGACGGTAAACTGCATCCAGCAGCAAGGCATCTGATTGGGAGGCTGTGAGGAGCATGGAACCACCTCTTAATTGCTGTTGTTCCCAGATCCACTCTGACCCGGAGTGGTAGCATCTGTTAGGGTCCCACCTATGGGAAAATAACTAACCCCCAAACTAGGGTCAAAACACTATGAAAGTATGAAAATACTTTTATAGAAATATAATACATATAAAAATAGACATTTATAGAAAAATATACGCTTTTGAAAGAAAAATATTACAAACAATATTTTCTTAAGAAAAAAATGATTGCCAGCAATACATTTTTGAATACGAAAGTAGAAGACATCTTCAGTTTTCTAAAATAAAAAATTTTTTTGTCAAAATCTGACTAAATCAACTTTCTTACTATAACCGAACATTAAAAAAATATCTTTAAACTCTTTTTCGGCATTAAATAACCCACATAGATTGATATGCCGTTAAACAAAACTCAAATCCAAATCAAACATTCTTCATGAATATTATTTATATCAACTTAATACATAAAAATAAATGAACTAATACTAATTTCATCTTCAATAAAAAATTACAACAAAAACAAATTGACCACACCTATCTGTATTTCAGTGACCCACACAAAAGGGACAACAGTATTCTTCATGCACATATACGTAAATATAAAATATCCAGCCAAATGCAAAATCATTGTAACATCTCACAACATTTCAACAATCTATATGAAAATGACATGTACAGATTTTTCCTCATGCACATACACATATGCACTTATATTAACTAATGTTACAATCCAACATACACCTAGACTGACATGTGTTCCTTCATAAACACACACATATGCTATTACAAACTTTACTGTCCAGAAAAATCCTCACACATATATTTAAAAATTATCCATTTCTTTAATGCATGTGACACATGTATTAAAACACACACACAAATACACATATTAACTAATGTTATCATCCAGCATACACCTAAGCAGACAAGCGTTTCTTTACAAACATCCACACACACTATTGATACATTTTACTGTCCAAAATATTCCAGGTACATACGTTTAAAAACAGAACATAAATTATATAAAATTGTCCAAATGTTTTATTTCTCCACATGCTTTCAACTATACTTTTAATCATTATCAAAAAGGAATTTTATTTGACGTGTAACTGAATATGCATAGTGCTTATGTATGAGTGTAGAGTTACATGTATGTTTTAAAAAATTAACCATATTACCTTGGCAGTCATTTTTAATGAAACCTGTATAAAAGAGAGATTTTTGCCTAAATACACAATATATATATATATATATATATATATATATATATATATATAATATTAACTATAGTAATTATAATACTAATAGTAACAGAACTAACTCTGTCAAAACTGGTACTAATAAAGCTATAATTTAAATCGTCTTAAACAACCCACTGAGGACGAACTCGGAGGGAAAAGAAGAGGAAGTAAAAAAAGAAACAAATGAAGTACATGAACAAAAAGTCAAATACTCGTAGGAAAGAAAAAAACCCCAAGATGAAAACCCTAACACTAAAGTGCTCAATACAAAAGTAGAGCAATAAAGACAGAAAATCTAAGCAAGAGCCAACAAACCTACCTAGGTTTCACCCTGACAAGCCGTAGGGTGAAACCTAGGTAGGTTTGTTGGATCTTGCTTAGATATATATATATATTAATATATACTTTTATAAAAGTTAATAATAATTTTTTTTTACATATTTATAATATGGAGTGCTTATATTTATAGTAATATGAAAAAGAATTTTGAGCAAAAAATGATTATTTTATTTCACAATAGTTATTGTTCAACTCCACTAAAAAAAATAATCAGACAAACCATGAAATACAACTGAAGGAAAAAAAAATGTATAATTAGCAACAAAGCAAAACAAAATTTAGTGAGAGGTTGATAAAATTTCTACATCCTAATGTTTAACCAGCCTGATGACTAAAGTTGATGTTCTGTGTTCAATCTCCAACCAAGTCCTATGCCTTTTGGGGTTACACTTGGGATGATGTTTTAAAGTTAAAAAAAAAAAAAACAGTAAACTATGAAAGTATGCACACACCACCCCAACTGTAGACATATTATCAATAAAATTGCTCTGGCAAAGTTAAATTTAACTCAAAAGAATTTTTTCCACCAGCTGAGTACATCATTCAGGGATCCAGACAGCCAGCTGGATTCTCTCTTTCTCTCTCTCTGTCTGTCTCTCTCTCTCACTCTCACTATAATTGGGCATGTATGAGGATAATATACATGCTAAAAAGTCTGCCTTCTACTGAGCGCCTACAGCCCAGTGTTAGAATCACCGACTGATGCCAATTCGGTTGGGTTTCAATCCTGGGTTAAAAGCAATCGGAGTCTAACTGTACTGATGAGTTGTGATACAGTGAAACAGATCTGTCTGCAGATGACTATATATATAAATATATATATAATTAAAAAAAATTATTTAATGACAAAATGAATAAAAAATGGAATACATCTATATTTCTCAAATTTAAGCAAACCCCAGAAGATTTGAGAAAATGAACTGCTCTAAAAACCAAGCAAGCTTGTCTGACTAGACCAATTATGACTGAACAGTGAGTTTGATCCTCACTGAGTGCTCCCTAATTTTGGCCCTGTGCCACATCTGAGCTATGCTTAGAAAATCAGCAGCATGACTCTTTGATTCCTGTTTTTCTTATTGTTCTCTTTCTTCAGTGAACATTTTCCAGTTTCTTTCACTGACAGTAACCTATTGTGTCTTAGTAGTTTTATTAATTTGGGATGAAATGATTATAAAAAACCAAACTTTTGCTCCCAGGTAAGAGTTAACAACAAGACAGACTGGGCTCTCTCCCTTTGATTGGGGAGAATGGAAACTTTGAATTCAAAACTTCTTAGGGGTAAAGCTAACAACTTCAGTTAAGTGCCATACGTGATACATGCTTTAGGCAATCATGTCTTGAAAGAGACATGACTGACTGAGCAGAAGATTATCCTACAGTAGGTTGCTATTGCTTTCTGTGGTAGACTGGTTGCCAGCCAAAGCTATAGAATCCAATCCCTCCTATTATTGAACCCATAAACGGAGGAAAGAGACGGATTAATACCTTTCCCAAGGGTATTTGTGCGTAAATGAATACAAGGAATTCAACTGGAATTCAAACTCGACACCCTGATTTGTCGTTCTGCTGAACCACAGCACACATCTGAACAACTTTAACCAGTAAAAAAAAAATTAAGTCTACCTACTTGCTCCAAAAACACAGAAGCAATGTGGTAAGGCTGTAACACATACTCCTCAGAAGAGTTTACATGGTCAAGAGTACTCCATTTTAATACACTACATAACATCCTTGAGCATTGAAAAATGCTCCTTTATTCTAATGTATACTTTCATACATATAGTGAATACTATTCTGCAGTACATTTTATGCCTCATGAATATTTAGACAAGATAAAGAAAGACTGTATTTGTGTAAAAAATTATATGTTGACAAGAAAAATAAAGCTTATGTATGTACATATGTAAAAAAGGAAGAGAAGAAAGACAATTAGCACTTATAGATAGTGCCGTGCGAATAGCAACCAGCCACAGTTCTTTGAAGTTGCTACTGTACCAGATTGTCCCTTTTGATGTGAGTAAATGTTCTGCTAATGACTATTTTGCATTGTTGGCACACATTTTGTCTTTGTATTAACTACTGGCTCCCAGTTTTAAAAGCTAACTGAAACATTTAAGTATTTAATTCTTCTACAAGGTGTGATGAGTAAATTGTCACCATTATATAATTTTAATTTTGTGCATGTGCCTTGTTTGATTTTGTTTTTGTCAACTGCACAATATAGTAGGGTTAGTTCGGCATTGTCTGCGAGAAAAAAAGAGCCATGATGCAATTAATTTTGCCAGAATCTTGGAAATGGCATATTGTACACCTGAGCATTCACACTAGAAGTATTTGGGTGTCAGGACAGTGCAGAGGATTTAGAAAGAGTTGGATGATATATCCAGTCAACATCATAGAATTTGGAGTGATCACTATTGATGATAACATTATGCCTCCATTCATCTTCCTACAGGGCCTCAGACTCAATATAGTGGCCTACATCCAGTGCCTTGAGGAGGTAATGCTGCCCTGGGTCAAGAGGGTGGCTGCTGGAAAACCCTAATTCTGGCTGTCTAGCAACAGGAGACTGAACCATGACACATAAGCAGGAGAACCCAGTCATTGCTCTCAGACAACTTCTGTGGCCACACCACACCTTACATCTGGCCACTTAACTCCCCAGACAACAACCCCCTTGATTATTATGTGTGGGGCGCTGTTGAGCAAGAGACCAACAAAACTCCTTGTAACACCAAAGAAGAACTTAGGGCAAGAATTATGGCTACATTCACCAACATAAACATCAAGAAGAGATGCAGGAGATTCAGAAGTCGTCTGGAGGCCATGGTTGAAGCCAACGGCAATTTTATTGAATAAATTTACTCTTTAGTATTTCAAGATATTTTTGTGCAATTTTGATAAACATGTCTATGAGATATCAGTGTTACTTTCATTTTTTGCATAAGTTAGACAAAAATCTATCCATCACATTCTGTATATTAACAAATATGGATTATTTTCTTTATTGCATTAAGCTAAATTGTTTATTTCTTTTTTCTAGAAATCAAACACTCGTGGGATATCTATTTTTAAAGTTCTTTGTTTGGCTACTAATTATTTGTGATAATCTCTTGCCATTGGCCATTTGTTGTGTGTGAGGATATATGTGTATATTGCCATTGCCCAATTTGCAAATTTGAGCATTCTGAGAGAACAGTGTATGATTATTAATAGAATTATTTTGTTTATTTTAAATTTCCAAAAGATTAAAATACTCACAGTTAATAAAACATGAAAGAGAAAAAAATCATCTAATCAAGTTGTAATTCATTTATTAATGAAATCCTCAAAGCAGGTCCCTTGAATTAAACACATGAAGTGATCTAATTAATCAGTTTATTAATAATCAAATAATGTATTTCTTGCATGCTTAATGATGAATAAGAGAAAATTAATGAAGTAAAAACTAATATTTTAGTGATATTCTTTTTTATAAGAAAGTATTGTTTATGGTAATGATTTACTGTAATAAAAAACAAAATAAGATAAAACAAAAAGCCAAAAAAAACAGTCAGTCAGTTAAGTGCCATACGTGATACACGCTTGGGCGATCATGTCTCGAAAGAGACCCGCAGTAGGTTGCCATTGCTTTCTGCAGTAAACTGGTTGCTGACCAAGGCTATAGAACCCAATCTGTCCTGCTATTTAACCCATAACTGGAAGGAAGAGACGGATTAATACCTTTCCCAAGGCTATTTGCGCGTAAGTGAATACAATGGATTCAACTGGAATTCGAACTCGGCTCCACCGGTTTCTCGTTCCGACTTGATATCCACTGTACCACAACGCACATCCCTGGTAACAGTAACATGAATAAAAAAATGTAAATACTGAGAGCAAGAATCGTTCTTGGGACAAGAAAGGAAAAATTGAAAGATTATAAAAAATAAAGAAAACAGATGTGGTCTTTGAAATATCACAATTTTCTAAATGTTTTTTTAGTTTCTTAGATAAAGCATTTTTCTGGTTAATTTTGTTTTTTTCATTTTTATTTCACTATTCTTGAATTTATTGTGACATATTCAAATTTACACTGTAAATAGTTTAAGTTTAATAAATAAAATAAAATAAAAATAAATCTTAAATTCCCTGAAAAGTATCATCAAAATATCATCTATTTAAACACCATTAAAATTAACACTAATATTCTTAAGGAAAGGTCAATCAGTTGACTTTGTTTATATTCGGTTAGTAAAACAAAAAATCAAAGACCCAGCATCAAAACCAAGAATAATCGAATGCTTTCATCAGAAAACAAGTCAGCCTAATCAACTCCTTTAACCAGCAAAGAATAAATCAGGATGACTGCTTGCTAAAAAGAAGGCTCTCACTCTCTCTCTCTGAATCTCTCTCGGTTTCAACATACCATAAGCTACAAATAAATTTGATATGATCATAGATCCTCCCCAGAGCGTTGCCCCCACATGGGTAAACAGTGTCTAGTTAGGACCAGATATTTTGCTCCGTTAAATTCCTTTTTTCGGTATCAATGTGCTGTTAAAAACTCGTCAGGGCTGCCTCCCTTGTACTGAAGGATGACCTGTAGAATAGATAAAAATTTATAAAAAGAAAAGTTGGTTCAATTGGAGTTAATTGAACCTAAAGTTTCCCGGATTCCCTAAATGACACATTCAACTAACTGTGGACCAAGAATGAACAAAACACTGAATGTTAAAATATAACAATTTAATGAACAGAAAGGGACGAATAACAATAATGGGTGGGCGATATGTAAAATATTGTCCTTCTCCAACAATCAGGAGATGATGAGTGACGAACGATGCAAACCAAAAAGAATCCAACGCATACAATATGGACTGCATTAATATAATCTATTTGTACATGTGTAATGGTGTCTGCACGAACATAATATTTGTATATTGGTTGTAAGCTAAGGCTAAAGTGTGGGATGGGTGAAATAACGTATCTGATAGTCCTTTTTTCTTTTTTTTTTATATTTTATCGAACAGCTTCATTTTTATTATCTTTCTTCTCTGACGACCGGGAACTATATTTTCAACCTTGCTTCATATCTTTTTATTCTGGTCTGACATCGGATTTCTTTTTCTTCCTTCAGAATTTCTGGCTTGAGTGCTATGCCTGTTCTGCGATGGACAGTATTTTTCACACTCTCGGCATCGGGAACAATACAGTTCATTTTCTGCCTCAGGGAATGTGTGGTCTCAGCTCATTTCTTGCAGTCTCAGTTAACATGACTTTTTCCCCAGTCAAGATCTGGCCAGCTACTAACTTTTCAAAAATCATCTTGTGTGCCTCTTTTTTTGGTGCCTGAATTTCTTGCTCGCTGATTGGTTGTCCTCGGCCAGTCACATTGTTACTTTCATCTGCTGCTCCTGCTGTTCTTATCCTAATGTTTGCCTATGCACTTATACTTTATGCACGATGTGGGAAGGGGTTGGGTGTCTATTGTTGGCTTACATTCGTCACACTATGAATGGTTTGACTACTATCAAATCTGAATTTCCACATCTGAATATGTATTATGCAATGAGTACAAATCTTGCAAATATCCAAAAAGAAGATGGGGCAGAGCTGGTCTTAAATTTAAAACTTAGCTAGCCACAGTTACTGATCCTAGCGTACCACAATAATCCTTGCACTAATTCTTACTTCATCCACCAGAATAACTCCAGGGCACAATGATGTCTATGAACTTCAACATCTGATCTTTGCTTGATCTGATACTGAACTAATAAAAATGAGCTTTGAATCATCATTTTCTTGTAATGCAATTTGAATTTCCAAATTAGATCATTGCTTGATTAAGAAATTACCACAATGAACTTTGACTGAAATGATCCTGCAGCAGTTTTGTTTTTATGAAACCAACATTCTGCATCGACCATTCAATCATTAACTTCTGTTTTTCCAAATCCTGTTCTTTGTCCATTTTTACTCACTAAAATTTTCTCATTCTCTTTCACTCTCACTAATCACTTAGTGGCACTTTCACTTAGTTTCGGATGAAATGATTAGAAAAATAAAAAGTAAACTGCATATAGATTAAAAGATTAAGTAGTTTACAGCAAATGATTTTATTATGAAAATGCATTGGAAATGATTTTTATGAGAAATACTATAAATGGTTTTTACTATAAAAATAGTGTCTGAACAGTGTAAATAATTTAAAAATACATTGCAAATGATTTTAGAAGAAAAAACACAATTGAAATGATTTTACTATGAAAATTCAATGCAAATGATTTTACTAAGAAAGGGTATTGCAAATGATTTCACAATGACAATTCATTGCAATGATTTCAACATGAAAATAGAAATGATTTTAGTCTGAAGATAAAATGCCAATAATTTTAAAATGAAAATGCTCTGCAAATGATTTTATTATGAAAAAGTATTGTAAATAATTTTACTATGAAAATGCATTGGAAATGGTTTCATGATAAAAATGAAAAGCAAATACTTTCCCTAGGAAAAGGCAATGAAAATGATTTTCTTGTAAATAATTCTACTATGAAAATGCATTGGCAGGATTTTCATGATGAAAATGAAACGCAAATCATTTCTCTCAAACAAGGCAATTAAAATGATTTTCTTGTAAATAATTCTACTATAAAAATGCATTGGCAGGATTTTCATGATGAAAATGAAACACAAATCATTTCTCTCAAACAAGGCAATGAAAATGATTTTTTTGCAAATAATTCTATTATGAAAATGTATTCAAAGGGTTTTCATGTTGAAAATGAAAAGCAAATCATTTCCCTAGAAAAATGCAATGAAAATGATTTTCTTGCAAATAATTCTATGCTGAAAATGCATTGGAAGGGTTTTCCTGATGAAAATAAAATAAAATCATTTTTCTAGAAAAAGGCAATGAAAATTATTTGCTTCACAAATAATTCTACTATGAAAATGAGTTGTTTTATGGCAACTTTTGTAAAGGGCAAAATCACAACTCAGTATTAATGGTTAACCAGATGACCCCTATTAAATATTACCTGATGTCATATTACCTAAAGATGAATAGTTCACTCAAGAAAATTTAGAGAAAGAAACATTAATCACAGTTGTATTGCATCAAATCCATTTGTACAAGGTATAGATAACACTTTGTCTTTTCTTGTCCCTGAAAGCTATCTTAACCACTATTCTATCACTTGTCCGCCTTATTTTTAACCGTTTTTACATGAGTAATCATCAATATTTATGGCAGTCAGAAAAAAGAAATTAATGACAAACTATTATTTTAAAATAGTTTTTTTTAAATTAACAAGTTTTAGCAATTTCTACTTTATGCATTGAAAGTATAGATAAAAATATTTTTCACTTGTCATGAATTAAAACAAGCATAGTTAAACAGAACAGGACATAGATAATATAATTTGGTAGTATTATATGATTATTAATTTTTTCCTGCCATTTTTTTCTATCTGGTCTAACCTCTTATTAGAGGTTTCTGAGAAGTCAATTCAAGATATGAACTGGGTTAAGCCATTTTGAAAATTCAAGGTAATATCAACTTAGTTGCCTAAAGAGGTAACTGTAGAGGTCAGTTAACCCTGAGAAAATGTTGTTTTCCAAGCCAATCTTTTTCGTTTGAATTGCTCTGGGAATATATCTTTTCCAATGCCAGGTAGAAACTTAACAAAGACTTACCTCTTGGCATTTAACTGGCAAAACCATTTTTGGCACCAGGTCAAAGGTTATAACCTCAAATTATCCTCATATCAAGCTGCCTATTCAACATTTAGAAAGGTCAGTTTAATCAATGGAGGATTGATTTCTTTTTTCTTTTTTTTTTTTTCTAGGAACTTTATTCAGATTTGACTGGTTATTTTTTTTTTTTTTGTATGTAGAGGTGATGCTTAGTATTCTTATTTATTATTTTTTAAAAGTGATATTGAAAAAAATTTAAAAATTAGGTCATCTGGTCAACCTGAGTAATTTTAATTAGCAGTGTTGGACAGACTTAGAGGTACGAATATTCCGACTTCACAGTTAGAAATTCAAAATTCAATGTTTACTCTAAATTTTAACTGCAAGTGACCTTTAGTTTAAGGATGTAACAATTGAGCTGTCAAGGAGTGAAATGGATTGACTGTGAATCAAAAATATCATTCATGCGAAGAACAAGAGATAAAGAAAAAGATGCAGACAGAATAAAGTGAAAATAAATGAATTTATGAGAAACAAAGAAAACAGAGAGGGAAAGCAAAGAAATGTAAATGAGAAAAAAATTGCAGAGGGAAATAAAGAGCTCAAGCAGGGAGAGAATGAGAGAGAAAAAGAAAGATAGAGAATAAAGAGGGAGGAAAAATAAAAAAAAAATGAAGGAATCTAAAGAATGAGGAAAAGTGAATAATTTAGAAAGACAATAGAAAAAAAATAAGGTCAGGAAAGAGTGAGAAAAATAAAAGGAAACTTTATAGAAAGAAAAAACGAAAAGAACAAGGAAAAGAAGTTATTAAGAAAACTAAAAGAAAAGTAAAGAACTTTCAACTAAGAAAGAGTGAGAAAGAAAAAGAATGAAAAGAAAGAAAACCAAAAGAAAAATTAAAAGAATGAAGAAAAGAAACACTTGTAAGAATGTATAATGTATGGTTGTTACCCAAAAGAGCCGACTATGCAAGTTACAACTCAGAGATACTAAAATCACACAAGTATAAAAATTTAACTAAGAACAGAAAATAAAACACAGAAATCTGAAGGCACATTGGGCTGGCGGAAGATGCCTTCCAAAATCAAAGCAACATAATAAGAAACAGAAAATACATCTATTGAACGGGTGAAGAGGCTCATCCCTTGTTTCCTGTTTAGGATGTGGTTTCCGGCTTTCTCTTTTCCAATCTTTTCACTCTTACGTAGCCCCCTGCACATCAGTGGCATTACCACCTTGCTCGGGGTGATATGATTTAAAAAAAAAACTTTCACCAGAAACAAAGAAAAGAGTACTAAAATGTTATGTAATATCAGTCCTCCTATATGTCAGTGAATGCTGAACAATCTCATCTCAGATGAGGAAAAAACTTGAGGCTACAAAAGTATGGTTCTACAGAAGGATGTTGAGTATTCCATTTTCTGAACATGTGAGCAATGATAATGTTTTCGAAAGTGACCATTGAAATTATGTGAAAAGAAGGTTTAGAAAATTTGACACTCACAGGATATATCAAAGGCGAGACAAATAGAGGAAAGCAGTGACATGTCCTACCTAACAAGTTTGTGTTAATGATTGGCAGAACAGGAACTAGAAGAGATAGCAAAAAGGTAAACTTTAGTAAGTGCTACAAAGAACAGGAAATTGTGGAGAGCCATGATTGGCCATGTCCTGAGAGAACACAGCATATGGAAGAAGAAGATCATGAAAGTTAAGAGCTCAATTAAAATAAGTGAAATGGAAATGAAAGTCACGAGGAAAAAGAATAGGAAAAAAGAATTTTCAGCTGAAAAAGAATTAGAAGAGTGAGAGAAAGAAAATAATTCTGAAAGATTTTAAAAAAAAGAACTTTCATCTTAGAAAAAAATGGATATCTAAAAAGAATGAAGTTAAAACAAAAGAAAGATGGTAAGAAAGTAATTAAGATAGAAAAAAGGGTAAATGTTCGTTTTAGGTGCCGACGGCTTTTCCCCCCTTCAAATTTATCCAAAATAGCATTATCTCTGTGCAAATGTATATGCTGAACTCAAATCAAGTGTTAGTTATTGAAGAAACTTACCTTTTTTTTTTTTATCTAAATGTCCATAGAAAAACGAACTATATCTTGCAATTTTTCTCTCCCGTAACTTTCATGAAGTCATGTAATTAACTGCAGAATGATGTACTGCACATTTGAACGGATTTTGGCAGATTTTTTATCGATTTTTCTTCATTTACTGATACTTCCAGCAATGTACTTCCAGGAATTAAAGTAATGCACTATTGTATTTCTATGCTTGTTACTCTTATAACAGGAAGTACATTGCCGGAAGTTTCAGTAAAGGAAGAAAATTGGCCAAAATTCAACAAAAAATTCTGCCTACGTAGAACATCAATCTGCATTTAATTACATTACCTTGTGAGAGTTATGGGAGAGAAAAAGTGCGAGATGTAGTTTGTTTTTTTATGGACTTTCAAAGCAAAAAAGGTAAATTTCTTAAATAACTAATTGTTGATTTGAGTTCAGCATATACATTTGCACAGAAATAATGCTATTTTGGATAAATTTGAAGGGGGAAAAGCTGACGGCACCTAAAACAAACATTTACCAAAAAAAGAACTGTCAACTAAGAAGGAAGAAAGAAAATCAAAACTGAAAACAAAGAAAAAAATTAGGAAAGAAAAAATTAAAAAGCAGAAGATTTCACCCCTAGCAAAGCAATTAAGCTACTAAGATGCAAGTGGTTACTGAGTGTGAGGGAATATGAAAAAAAAAAAGACACTATTAAGGAGGGAGAAGAATTAAGACAATAAAAAATCGCAGATTGTCATTGCATTTAAAATTTAACTTAGATCTAAAAATATATGAAAAGTGCTGAAAAGATTTCCACCAGATTCACTTAACCTGTTTTATTATTTTTTTTAAAGGCTCCTTGGTTGGACTGAGAACTTTTAAGTACCCTCTCATAGAAACGAATGAATTAACCTTGCAACAACAGAAAAAATAAGGCAAATTTACAATACATCAATAACTTAAAGGATTAATGCTAATACTTTTATCTTTCTTATAAACTTAGAAAATTTTCTTTTTTTAACCTGTTGCAAACAAAAAGACTTCCTTTTTTTATTTGGATTAAGATTGTTCTACTTTGTTTTTTGTTTAATTTAAGGGAATTTGAAAAATTGTAAGTAAATGAAGTTAAAATTAGAAAAGTATATATTTTAGGTGGACGTTTTAATCTCATTTAATTTCTTATTATTTCTTACGTAGAAGACAGGGAGGAATAATAGACTGCAGCTTAGATTGAGGAACTGGAGAGCTGAGTTCGAATTCCAGTTGAGTTCATTATATTCATTTATAAGCTACTAGCAGTATAGCCTGGCATTGCTCGGGTGTAATGAAAGCTTTTATACATATATTATCGATTTTCTGCACTATTGTAAGAACTGCAACCTTCAAACTTCTGAATATCATTTCTTATGTCATTGTCTATGAGGGTATCAAATTTGATTAAAATTGGACCACTCCTTCTATAACACAATTTTTTCGATTATTGATATTTATCGGGGGTACCTTGACACAAAACCTAGCTAAAAACACTTGCAGACGCTTATAGTACAACTGTGTAAATTTTCAAGAAAATCAGTTCAGCCATTTTGGAGTCTATAGGTAATGGACTCACACACACACACACACACACACACACCCTTTTATTTCTTATTATTATATTTGTTATATTTAGTGGATATACATATTTGAAATGATATCCCTGCTTTTCATCTTCTTAAACAGAAATTGATAAGAACTTATCTTTTTCCTTAAAACTTCTTGATCTACACCAGTTGTTATTCAGTTGAAATATCTACAAATCTATGTCTTAAACAGTCTAAAAAAATAAACAGGAATAGCTGCTCAAACATTAAAAAGTCCATTTTCACAGAAATCCCAATAAAAGATGCTTGTTCCTTAAATAAGTAATTCAAATCATGACCAAATTGCTAGTGGCATTGTTCAGTTGGTTTTCCTGACAGAAAAGGGTGAAAAGTTTGATTCCTGTCTGAAAGCACAATTTTTCTTTAGCAGCAATACTTAATCTAAAATGGTTGCTATCAATTTAAGCTTAATAAAAACCAGGATACTAACTCAATCAGGTGTACTCACTAAAAATAATATTTTTAGTAATAATATATATATATATATATATATATATATATATATAGTCATCTGCAGACAGATCTGTTTCGCTGTATCACAGCTCATCATTATGGTTAGACATCTTATTGCTTTTAAGCCAGGATTGAAACTCAACCGAATTAGTGTCAGTCAGCGATTCTACCTCTGATCTATGGGTGCTCGGTAGAAGGAGTCAGACTTTTAGCATATGATGTATCATACGCCAATAGCCAGAGTGCTATTTATATATAGGTATGTATGGCTTACGGCCATATCATGTTGAATATACCGGTTCTTGCTCGATCACTGAAGTTAAGCAACATTGAGCCTGGTCAGTACTTAGATGGGTGACCACTTGGAAATACTAGGTGCTGTAAGCATTATTGAAGGATGTGGGTTGTGGTGCAGTGGATGTCGTCTCAGAGGGGGGAATCGGTGAACCGAGTTCCAATTCCAGTTGAACACTTTGTATTCATTTACGCTTTGGTACTCTTGGGAAAGATATTAATCCGTCCCTTCCTTCCAGTTATGGGTTAAATAACTGAGGTCTGTTGTTAATGCAATCTGTGGCAGACGTTTGCACTGATTGTTTGCTATCAGCAATTCCAAAAGTGTGGATGGTGCTACACAAGCCTTTAAACAATTCTTTGTGTGGTTGTCTGTGTTAGACGCTCATACATCAAAATCGATGGGAGAGTCCATAATAATGTATATCAATAAATATATATATAAAAAGCCTGCCTTCTTCTACTGGATGCTCGTTGCCTAGGGGTAGAATCGCCGACTGACACCAATTCGGTCAGGTTTCAATCCTGGGTTAGGAAGTGGCCGGAGTCTGAGCTGTACTGATTAGATGTAATACAGCGAAACAGATCTGTCTGTGGATGACTATAGTATCCTCTTTTTTAAAAATAATTCCCCCTCCCCCTTTTGTATCAGGATAGTAAACTTTACAGCAAATTGATAGATGTAGCAAAAAAATAGCAGTTCAGGGTTTACTTGAAGGAAAGCAGACAAGAGAGGAATAGGGTCAAGGAAAAAGAAAAAAAGAGGAGGAAAAAAGTTGGTTAGCACATAAATTCCTTGAGGTCAAACCCCTAAGTGAATCTCTATTCTGATTAGCCGAACACACACACACACACACACACACACACAAAAAAAAAAAAAAAACACCCACATACATTCATAGTAAACTGAAAGTATTTGTCATTTAAATGTAAATCATCTGCACAACCACACCAGCATTGCCTGATGATGAGAATTAATCTCGAAACATAGAAATTTCCATGTAGCAATGAAAAATTGACATAACCATATAATTATATATATATATATATATATATATATATATATATATATAGGTATGTATATCAATAAATATACATATGGATATACATGCAAGTACACACATATCTGTAAATATTTTCCTGGTGTTAATAAAACAGTGCTTGGTAAAATGTAACAGAGCTATGAAGTTTGGCATAGCACAATAAGTATAATCAGCCAAGTTTTGATCTTGGCTGGAATCAAGTGGATGTCTAGCCACACTGATGAGCTGTGATACAGTGAAACAGGCTTGTATGTGGATGACAAATATATATATATGTATATTTTTCATTTGAAAATGAGCTTTTTCACTACTACCTTTTGGTGTCTTCAAGCAATTCACAATAAATTTATTGTAAATCACCTGAAGGCACCGAAAAGTAGAAATCTAGGTCATGAAATAACTGATTTCCAAAATGAAAAATTTCAAAAATTTTACAATATAATTGTATTGAACACTTTTTAATACAACTGTGTACTGGCCTAATTTAATTATGACCAAAACCGAACTAATTATATATATATATATATATATATATATATATATATAGATAGATAGATAGATTATATGTAGTGAGCCAACAAATCTACCAAGGTTTCACCTAAGTGGATCATCAAGGAAAGCTGGCTTAGATAGATAGATAGATAGATAGATAGATAGATAGATATGCACACCGAGTCTGATTAGTAAATTTTTTATTTTTTATTTTTTGCATCTGTATTGTTTTTGATTTTGTTACCTACACAGCATAGTAGGATAAGATGGGCACTGTCAATGAGAAAAACAGCACCATGACACGATTCACTTAGCTGAAAATTTGGAAATGGCATGTTGTACTGCTTGACATTTATGCCAGAAGCTCCAAAACAAACATTTCAGAGTGAGGACAGTGCAGAGGATTCGAAACAATGGTACAGCAGCTTGGGAAACTCACTCTGATTGTTCTGATAGAAAAGAACTCCTGGATTTGTTAGCAAGGGTCCCAGACTCAACATGTAGGCCTTTCTTCAAGTGCCTCGAGGAGGTAACGCTACCCTGGCTCAAAAAGATGGCTGCTGGAAGAGTCTATGTTTAGCAATAGCACTCTGAACTTAGTCTTGGCTGTCAGACAACTTCTGCAATTACCCTTTACAGGTACCCACTTAATACCCTAGACTGTAATCACATTGATTGTTGTGTGCTGGGTGCAGTTGAGCACGACAAACAAAACTCCTTGTAACACGAAAGATGAACCAAAGGCAAGGATTATGGCAGCATCTACCAATTTACAAAAAAGAGATTATTCAGAAGAGATGCAAGTGATTCCAAAGCCGTCTGGTGCAGTGGCCAATGGTGATTTTATTGAATAAATTTACTTTTGAGTATTTCAAGATGTTTTTATGTAATTTTGGTAATTATATATTTGTTAAAATGAGATGTATGTCTTATTTTAAATTTTGTGTAATTTAGATGACAATTCATCCATTACACCCTTTTGATCACGGCACTCTAAAATGTTTTTTCAGTGAATATTTTCTTCTTTGATCAGAGTAGCATTTTTTATATCCAAATTGTCATTATACCAATTATATCGTATATATAATAGTTCGTCTATGGTTTGGATGTGCTTAACACACATTATTTTCGCTTACATTATAAACATCTAATGTTTTTATTACACATTGATACACACACTTAAACAGACACAAGTTTTTCTTTTATATTTAATATTCATCCATTGCTTTATCACACATGACACGTATCTGACCAATGAAACTGTACCTCAATTACCATACACTCTCTTGGATTTTTAAATCTTTGATCTTTAATAAATCTCTGAAGAAGTTTGTTAAAAGTGAAACATGTTAGATTAAAGACACTTTTTCCTATTTTGTCTTTATTTATCCTATTCATAAATATATAAGATAAAGAACAAGAATACAACTAAACATAAACCCACACACTTACAAATATACTGTATATACTTATATATCATTTAACTTTTGAAAACCTAATTTTTAAGTTGCTTTTAAGAGGGTTACATCATACATGAGATATAAAATTAGCATGGTACATTATCTGAATCCCAAATAGACAAACTAAAATTATTATAAACATACATAAAGCAATATTTAGTTTTTCTGGTCAGTTTGGAATCTGTTAATTTCTTGAAAATTTGAATAGACACATTATCTCTCCTTGAATTTGAAATGCTAAAAATGATACTTTGTTTTAAAAAAATTGAATGCATGTGAAACAGGATTGACCAATGAAAATCAAACAACACAAAAAAGCACCAGAATTTATTTTTCTCCATATATAATTTTCTGATGAGGCTTTAATGAAAGGGAAATATGTTAGATTGATGTCTTCTATTTTTTCTTTATGTTATCATTCTATCATATTGAGATCTATATTTGATCCTAACTCATCAGGTAAATATATACAATGGCATAGATATCAAATCATTTTAAATTGAAGATAACCATTAGTTGTATGAAAGAAATCTCAAAAGAGAAATAAGATATTAACGATACTAAGTGCTTGGAATGACAAAAGATACTGGAAGAGTGTTCATTTCATTGTATAATGTCAGAAAAGAACTAAGTGCTCATTTCATTGTATAATGTCAGAAAAGAACTAAGTACTGCTGACATGATCTATCATTGTCAGAACAGACTAAGCATAGAATATGGCTGCCATATCTAGGTCAGGCTGCCCAGTCCTCACTGCCAAGCTTTCACACATAGCCTTGTGGGTTATGAACTATCCTCACTGGGTGTCCCATACTTTTGGCCTTGTGCCACATCTAAGCTATGCTTAGAAAATCACTATATATATTTTTTTTTTAATCATATCACCCCAAGCAAGGCAGTAACGCCACTGATGTGCAGGGGGCTACATAAGAGTAAAAAGATTGGAAAAGAGAAAGCTGGAAACCACATCCTAAACAGGGAACAAGAGATGAGCCTCTTCACTTGTTCAATAGACGTGGGTGGAGTGTGAACCGGATGATACTTTAGTCATCTCCTCTAATTGAAAAAAAAAATAAAAAAGAAAAGAGTGAAAAGATTGGAAAAGAGAAAGCCGGAAACCACATCCTAAACAGGGAACAAGGGATGAGCCTCTTCACTTGTTCAATAGACGTGGGTGGAGTGTGAACCAGGCGATAGATCAGTCTATCTACTCCAATTGAAAAAAAAAAGAAAAGACTAAAAAGATTGGACAAGAGAAAGCCGGAAACCACATCCTAAACAGGGAACAAGGGATGAGCCTCTTCACCTGTTCAATAGACGTGGGTGGAGTGTGATTCAGGAATGTGGTGTAGATATAGAAGAATCCAAAGGAGTATCCTGTACATACAGTGGTAGTATAACTCTCTAAGAGAGCTCTAAATATATATGTATATAAATACATATAGAGCAAATATAAGAAAAATTAAGGCAGACACGTTATTTCATGGTAAATCGAAAATATGGTCCTATTTCAGGTGAACCATCATCAGCTTCCGTCTTTATTGTACAAAAGATTCGTGCATTCATGTAAAATCTTTTGTACAATAAAGACGGAAGCTGATGATGGTTTGCCTGAAATAGGCCTATACTTCCGATTTACCATGAAATAACGTGTCTGCCTTAATTTTTCTTATATATTTATATATATATTTTGATATATATATATATATATATATATATATATATATATATATATATATATATATATATATATATATATGGTTAAATAAAATAAAGACAAGAGAAAAACTGTATTTTAAATCGCCTACGCATTTTATCCTGTGATGAACTTTATCAAGGCAAAAAGACGGAATTTGCATTGATAAAGTCCATCACAGGACGAAATGCGTAGGCAATTTAAAATACAGTTTTCCTCTTGTTTTTATTTTATTTCACCATCCTGTCCTTAATCTCAGATCATAACTGAGTATATTTTTACATATATATATGTGTGTGTGTGTGTGTGTGTGTTTGAAAATAAAGTTATTTAACCTTGGTTTTAAGTCTTGTCTAAAAAGAAATAAAAAAATTAATCTATCTGATACTATCTCATTTAACCTCTTCCACTTGTAACATTTTATCAAACCAAAAATCTCCAATCCAGAAGACCAAGAAGCAAAACTGTTTGTCAGCATTTTCATCAGTTTGTTTCCCTTCTATTAATTTCTAACTCAGCATCACTCCCACCCAAAATAATGTCTTTCTTAGTAAAACAAATAACAAAAACAAACCTTGAACTTCAGATCTCAAATACTGAAAATCACCGCCAGTAATTCCTCCACCAAACCCTTTTTCTCCTCCACAAAATCTTCATGCTCATCTCTGCCAGAGAAACCTCAAGTTCAACAATGATGTGAGTAATCTCCTTATCTTCCATAATGCAATCAGAACCATCAACAAGAGTTGCAGGGAAAAAAGATTTCATGCTCACGCATATAAAATGAGCATAATTCATGCTTATACATATAGATGAGCATAATTTTACCTTACAGATGATATATATATGTATATATATTTTATAAAATAACTTTAATCCAAAAGGAAAAGTAGGAAGGAAAATCCCAAAGACCTGATCCTAATTAATGTTAATATTTTAATATTAAAAAATGATACAGGTGGAGAGCTCAATGTAATTAAAATTACAGAGCCAATTATAAAATAAAATAAATTTCGATGTTCAAAACTGTTGAATGATCATTTCAACATGAAATCCCTAAGAGAGATTTCACATGTGAAATAATCATTCAACAGTTTTGAACATCGATTTTATTTTATATATATATATATATATATATATATATATATATATATATATATATATATATATGTATTTGTTAGTACCTAAAATAAGCTATTGTTGTTTTTCAACAGATGACATTCCCTGAACTACATGCTTGTAGTTTCAGATGGCAACACATCTATAAGGAAGTACGAAAAGCAAACTTCAAATTTAGTGTTTGTCATTTCATTAAAGTGTAAACAACTTTGTTTTTCATAGCATTAAACATGTTAGATTTTGTGTCAAAGAAAGTATATTTGTGGAGAATTTTACTGCACTATACTATTCAAAAGAAATCTGCAGCTGAAGCACACAGAATTTTTGTCTTGTGTACACCTTGTGAGGATCAATATCACTTCAGTTGTGAGGTTAGCATTTTATCCATTGGTTCACACCAAGACATCAATCATAGAGTGCTTTGATGAATTTATTCTTTCATGAGTGCTCCCCATTTATGACCTTGAACCAAAATAAAGACAAATAAATATACACTATTAGTCAAAATTTCAATGGATTTTGATTGCTTTCTTTTAATTTCTAACATTTTCTATAGTCATGTTGGCTAGAAAAAAGAGCCCTTTTATACAACCATTTATTTTTTAGGAAGGTGCTTTTTTCCATTGTCTCTATTGCCTTCAATCTGTCCCATGAGTATCAAATTTTCCAAGCTCCCTTTCTTCATAATGTACTACAGAAATTTCAACGCTCTCTTCCTGTACAAGTGTCTTTTTTGTTTACATTTACTCTAAAACTTTATTGTAGCTTGTATATTAATTCCATATCATTCTCAGTATCCTTCTGTAGAATCATATTTTTTTGCTTCAAGTCTCTTCTTCATTTGTGAGAGGATTGTCTATCATTTACTGCCTTATACAAGGACTAATATTATATAACAATTCAGTACTCTTTTCTTTGCGTCTAATGAATTTTTCCTGTTTCCTGATAATTTGCTGAGCTTCAGTTACAATAAATAAAGATAGAAGGGAGTAGCTTAGTGGAATCTGTGAGCTGAGGTCAAATTCTCATCCCATCTGTTGCATTCACTTACACACAAATGTCCTTGCAAAAAGTATAAATCTATCTATTCTCCTACTAGATAAGAATTAAATAGCAGAAAATATTGCATTTTTAGCCTTCTAAAGGAGACAGTGTCAGCCCTAGGATTGCTGGCACCCTGGAAAGCTGAATTTAGGCATCCTTATGAGTATAATATTTTAAATTTTTCAGGAGATAAAAACTGAAAATGTAGTAGAACAGTATTTACATTATTCAGACTATTGTTCTCATCTTTGTTGCCATTTGTACAATGTTTTCGCCGTTGTACACTCCAGCCTTCTTCAGGTGCTAGGAATTTCAAATCAAACCCTTTATTACAATCACTGGGGTATATCATCTTCATTCCTTGCGAAGTCTCGATTGGAAGTCATGAGTTATCTCCCTCTAATCCTGCTAGTTACTTTTTTACCACTGCTGTAGCCTGGTATTGAACTCACAACTCTAAGAGTCAAGTCAGGAATTAACCAATGTCTATATCCACTACAAATGGCAACAAAGATGAGGACAATAGTCCAAATAATGTAAATACTGTAAATACTACCTCATCTCAGAAATATAGACAAGTAGAATAACAAGTTTATTATAATATACAACTTAAAACAAGCCAAAGAAAATATTCATTCTTCTTCTTCTATGTGCCCTGTCCCTTCAGGACGTAGGCGATCATGGCTCTCCATGTCTCCCTATCCCTTGTGGCTCTTAGTATGTTTGCTCCTGTTGCTCCTGGCAACCCACGTTCCGTCATCCACCTGATCAGTCCCTGCAAATATGTTATCCGCTGCCTTCCTCTGTCTCTCCTTCCTTCTATCTGGCCAGTCAGTATCAGGTTCTCCAGGCTCTCCTTCCTCATTGCATGTCCCAGGAACTTCAGTTGTCTCTTCCTGATGCTCAGCATCAATTTCCTTTTTGTTGCCATTCTTTCTAACACTTCGTCGTTGCTTGTATGCTCAGTCCACGATATCCGTAGTATCCTTCTGTAGAACCACATTTCGGCCGCTTCCAGTTTTTTCCTCATTTTCAATGATATTGTCCAGCATTCACAGCCGTACTGAAGAACTGACATCACGTAATTTATATTTATGGTTTATTTAATCTATATTATATATATATATATATATATATATATATATATATACACACTTTCTATTATAATGTAGACTATTATGTGTGTGTGTGTGTATTTTCATTCTGTCACGCTCATGGAGAGAAAGACAATAGCAAGGCATCACGTAGCAGTCTAGAACTCTTTTCTTATCGTGCTTAAAACATTTTTTCTAGCCTTTAGATCTGCAAGTCTTTTTATGGCACTTTCTAAGTCTGTTTTTATAAACTTTAATTTGCTAAAGCTTCTCTCTGGTTGCCACAGTAATGGGTATAGGAGGCATTATTCTCAATGCAACTCACAGATTTGGCATGACATCCTGTAACTTGGCAGTTAGTGTTTATGAACTTAATAACTTCTATTGGTAGCTTTACACATTCAGGAAATAATTCTTTTTCAATATCCACTTCAGTCAAGAAATCACATTTTTGTCTGGAAGATCCCAAACACATGTTATAGCAGCATGATGGTGTCTTAACGGTGCTCTGGGCAACTGCCCAAATTGCCAGTATCTTGAGACAGCCCTGTTAGAAGTACAACAATTCAGAGCCTTGGGGAGGGCAATGGAAACTACTCTTCTGACTTATCACAGAAGATATAACTATTAAGAGACAATAAATTAAAGAAATCAGTAAAAATCCATGATTGCCTCTGTCAGGAAGTGAAATGGCATTTGAAGAAAGAAAAAATAAAGTTAGATGCTGGAAAGCGTTTTCACTATAATTTCATGAATATGTCAATAAATAGGTTTATGGCCACATCACATTGAAACACCAATTCCTATAGGATCACCTAAATTAAGCAACATATAGCATGGTCTGTAGTTAGATGGGAAACCATTTTGGAATAACAGGTGCTGTAAGTTTGGATGTGTAGGCGGAGTATTGGATAATAACTTGGAATTGTTAATTAACGAGCCAAGTTTTAATTCCCTTTGGATTTGCTATATTTATGTACATGCAAATACCCCTGGGAAAGGTATGAATCCTTCTCTACTCCCCCATCTATGGGTCAATTAGTAAAACTTGCATCACTAAGCCATTATTATCATAAAAATAAAAATTGTTACAATCTAAAAATATTTTCTGGAAAGAACCTGAAAAAGTTGAAAAAAAACTCCATAGAATATAAAAGAAACAATAAATAAATAAAAATGTTCATCAGACTAGTTCACTTATGAAAAATAGGGAAAGGTTTTTTGGAATAATTTTTTATTTCTTCAACTTTTTTAGATTTTTTTCAAACCACAACATTTGTCAGAATAAAAAATATTGATTTTTTTTTAATCATTTTAAAAAGAGGGTCTGATTTATAAAACTGATACGGTTTAAAATCAGTTTTTGAGTTTTTGCTTAGCTGTTTTGCATACAAAAGCAGATATTTTTTTTTACAAATTTTTTATTGAAATAAAGAAAAAATAGATATGTACATGTTCTATTAAGGAACAAAAATTTACTTAAATTAACAAAAGTATGTATTTGTTTATTTTGTATTTAAGACAAATAATTATTACCATCCAATATTTATAGATGTGCGGCTGAAATAAAAACATCCCTTACAAAAGAGATTTTTAAAAAAGGAGAAAAAATTTAGAAAATTTTTAAAAATATGTAAAAAAGCAATGATATGAGTCAAGTTTCAAACTTGACATTTCTAAATAACATTTAAGCACAATAACTTTTTAAAAAGTTAGATTTAATTTTATCTAAATCTAAACTTATTTATAAATGGAACTTTGTCTGTGTGTGTATATCTGTCTGTGTGTGTGTATGTCTGTTGGTCTGTGTGTGTGTCCATTACTTATAGATTCCGAAACGGCTGAACCGATATTCTTGAAAATTTACACAGTTGTGCTATAAGCATCTGCGTGTGTTCTTAGCTAGGTTTTGTGTTGAGGTACCCCCGATAAATATCGATAATTGAAAAAATCTGGTTATAGAAGGAGTGGTCCGATTTTAATCAAGTTTGATGCACTCATAGACAAAGACATAAAAAATGATATTCAGAAGTTGCAGTTCTTACAATAGTGCAGAAAATCAACAATATATATATATAAAATCAAGATGTTTGTGTGTGTGTCTGTTTATCTGCCTGTATATCTGTATTTTTTTCAGCCCTTTTATTTTAGTTTTTGCTTCGGGTTTGGCTCTAAGTAGGTATAATTGTAGTTCTTAGTCTCAGCCATGATACCATTTACTCAGAGGACTTATTTAGCCTTAAAAATTTAGTTTACAATGAAAAAAACTTATTTGATATCGATACCAGGAAATCAAAATTTGATTTACATCCATTCATTTTTCTTTTAGTCAACGGTTTCACTTTAACTGGAAACAACTATTGCTTTTTAGTCTTTCGTGTCAACGTCCAAAGAGTCTGAGCTCCAGGACCATGGATTAGTTTTAATGCTTTTATTATACCTGAGCAACACCAGGCTATACTGCTAGTTGATATTATAAAAAAGACCCCACTTTTAAATCAATAAAAAAATCAATATTTTTCGATCCTGGTAAATTTTGTGGTTTCTGACCATTTTGTCGTTTAGCAGTCTAATGAATACTAAAAATTCTAACCTTCAAATTTTCCTTTTCTTTTTATAAGTGGACGAGTTTACTTAAGTTTACCAAATTGTCTATATCCATTCAAAAAGTGTATCTTAACTGTTATCAAAGAAAACTGTCAAATAAGAATGTTCTCCTATTGATTAAATGCAATCTCGTGTTTGTAGTTTGCCTGTCCATATATGTTATTTTCTTCAAAGAAAGCATACTGGACATCACATCATGAAATAATTGCTCACAAATTAGTGTCAGAGACCATTAAACCTCCATTAGCGCTATAAGGCATTGTATTAGTATAATGGATTTTCAAACACTATTAATTTTCTTGTTATATAATTATCTTCAGTGTTCTTTCTGGTTATTACAGGATAAATAAAAATGAAAAAAGATAACTAATAGTTTTATTTTGTCAAAAAAACGAATTAGAAGCCAAATATCAAAAAAAGAATTTGTAAGTTTTGAAAATTCAAAAATGCAAAAAATATAAACACACACACACACACACACACACACACACACACACACATATATATATATTTATGCATATATATGTACAAGTATAGGGTAGGTATAGATGAAATAAAATTCTGTATCCAAAAAACACTTTTCTTAACCCTCTAGGGCTATTCGTATCATATTTGATACAGTATGAAAACAAGCCTTGAAAGAAATATTTTCCTGAAAAATTTTTTAAGAGAAATATTTTATAAATTTCAAATGAAAGTAGTACTGACTGCTCAGTCAATGAATACCAAATGTTTCCTTATAGGGAAATACTGTATCAAATATGATACGAATGGCACTAGAGGGTTAAAAAAGTGTTCAGTACAAACTTCCACGAATAATATTCAAAACATAAATATGTTATAATATAACTACAAGTGTAACTATTTTGTTTTGACATGACTTGTGTCTTATTAAGTGATGGCGCTGATTTTGAGTTGAAGAGTTTTAAAAGGTTTAGGGGGTTTGGATGGTTTTTGAACCTTTTAAAAATTTTCAACTAGAAATCAGCACTATCATTTAGTAGTTTTGAAACAAAATAGCTACTTTTGTAATGATATTATAACATATTTGTGTCCTAAATTATAAATAAATATGTGTGTGTGTGTGTGTGTGTGTGTGTGTGTGTGTGTGTGTGTGTGTGAATTAATGGCTTACCCTGAAAAATAGGGTGTGGGAAACAAATAACACTGTAATAATCTTTGACGAAAATTAATAATTTTTATTAATTTAACATATAAATAACGTGTAACATAACTCAAATTACAGCTTAGTCTCTTGTATTCAATTTAATCCTCATACCCTTTAGAATGTGCGGATGTGCGTTGTGGTACAGTGGATATCGGCTCGGAACGAGAAACCGGGGAGCCGAGTTCGAATTCCAGTTGAATCCATTGTATTCACTTACGCGCAAATACCCTTGGGAAAGGTATTAATCCGTCTCTTCCTTCCAGTTATGGGTTAAATAGCAGAACAGATTGGGTTCTATAGCCTTGGTCGGCAACCAGTCTACCGCAGAAAGCAATGGCAACCTACTGCAGGATAATCTTCTGCCCAGTCAGTCATGTCTCTTTCGAGACATGATCGCCCAAGCGTGTATCACGTATGGCACTTTAACTGACTGACCCTTTAGAAAGGCATGAATCCGGCCTTTTCCACCAACATCTATGGATTATGTACCAGAGTAGACTATACCCCCAGACTTAGGTAGCAGTTAGTCTTGAACAGTAGTTTACACTTAAATTTTTTTTTTTTTACTAATAGATAAGTTTAGAAATTGTATTATAGAGATCGTAAATATATGTGTTGCGGTGCAGTGGATATTAGCTTGGAATGAGAAATCAGGAGCCGAGTTTGAATTCCGGTTGAATTCATTGCATTCACTTACGTGCAAATACCCTTGGAAAAGGTATTAATCCATCTCTTCTCTCCAGTTATGAGTTAAATAACAGGACAGATTGGATACTATAGCCTTGGTTGGCAACCAGTCTGCCAAAGAAAGTAATGGCTACCTACTGCAGGATAATCTTCTGTCCAGTCAGTCATGTCTCTTTTGAGACATGATCGCCCAAGTGTGTTTCATGTATGGTACTTAACTGACTGACTGACTGACTGAAATATATATGCTTTATTTTGAAGTAAAACTAATCTGAAAATAAATTTGTATTTAACAACTAAATTCTATCGAACATTTATGTACATTAGTAAAATAACTCATTATAAATCATTTTAAAATATGTGTATAATTAACACTGAATTTAGTATTTTTTGTATAGCTCACAGTAATGTTACATGCACTTCTGGGGGTTACTACTGAATTAGCTGCAGCTGCTACTAACTATGTAATGTTATGCATACTACTTTACTTTAATCTTTCTATAAATTTACTCCATATTTCTTCTGTAAGTATCATATTTTATCATCACAGAATTTTGTGTATCACAGATATAGATTACCAAAGGCAAATAAGTTTCAGAAGTTTCAGTCTCACTAGAGTGCTGAATGATACAACTGAAACAAATAATTTGATAAAATTAAGAAATATAAAAATTTTGTATGGAATAAATGTTATAAGGTGAGCAATAAATACCTTCTTCATGTGGGTACATATACATAAATATATATATATATATATATATATATATATATATATATATATATATATATTATGGAAAGACCAGCAGATTAACAAAATGGAATTAACAACCAACATATTTAGTTTATTTGTTTGAACATACCCATATTTGAGTATACCCAGACCAGTATATATATATATATATATATATATATATATATGTGTGTGTGTGTGTGTGTGTGTGTGTACAGTTTAATTGAAAACAGAATATCTACTCTTATATGAGTATTGGTTTAAAAAAAAGTGATGGTCAAACAAATAAATTATATATATATATATATATATATATATATATATATATACACACACACACACACACACACACATATTACAGAAAGTACTGGAGATTAACAAAATGGAATTAACAACCAACATATTTAGTTTGTTTGAGCAATATTTTTTTAATCAATATTCATATTTGATTATACTCAGAGTGGTGGATACATATATATATATATATATATATATATATATATATATCGTGCTTAATTAAAAACAGAATATTAGTATTGATTAAAAAAATGTGATTTTCAAACAAATAAATTATACATTGCCATTTTTATATTTTGGATATCACACTGAATTGATAGGCCTTTTGAGAAAGTCTGAATCCATAACTGAGCATTCAAAGCAAACCTGATCATATAATGTTTTCTCCTACAAAAGAGGAAACACATCAGCTAAAAATAGTTTTTCCTCTTGTTTATATATATATATATATATATATATATATATATATATTGTCATCCACAGACAGATCTGTTTCGCCATATCACAGCTCATCAGTACGGTATATATATATTCTTCACTTGTAAATGAGTTATTAGACCAGTACACAGTTGTATTAATAAAGTGTCCAATACAATTATATTGTAGAACTTTTGAATATTCTTTATTTGTAAACAAGTTATTACGTGACCTAGGTTTCTACCATGTGGTGTCTTTAGGTGATTTGTATAAACTGATTTTACCATTTTTTAAAGAACACTCACGTAATGAGGATTTTTTTGAACACTCACATAATGGGGATTTTTTGAACAAGCAACTTTCAAAATTTTGAAAATTGCGCATTCAAAAAATCCCTGTTGCATGAGTGTTAAAAAAAAAATCCCCATTACGTAAGTGTTTAAAAAAATCCTCATTACGTGAGCATTCTTAAAAAAACGGTAAAAGCAGTTATTGCAAATCGCCTGAAGACACCACATGGTAGAAACCTAGGTCACATAATAACTTGTTTACAAATAAAGAATATTCAAAAGTTCTACAATATAATTGTATTGGACACTTTATTAATACAACTGTGTACTGGTCTAATTTTATTATGATCAAAAACTAAGTAATTAAATAATCAATATATATATATATGCACACACACACACACACACACACACACACACACACACACACACACACACACACTTTGTACATTGTTCAAACTGTTGTCCTCATCTTTGTCGCTATATTCATGATGTTTTGTCCATCATATGCTCTGGCCTTTTTCAGGTAATTAGTATTTAAAAATGAGCATCTTATTTCATACCTAGGAGAGGACACATGGCCCTGTGGATAAAGACATTGTTGAATTCAGTGACTTGAACCAAAGGGTTGTGAGTTCAATACTTGCTTACAGCAGAGGTGAACAAAAACTTTTTAGGGTTGTGTTAAGGGAAATAACTGATACTGAGATATCTGGAATAGGCATGGCTCGTGGAACTAGAACAATCTACCCCAGTGAATGAAATAAGGGGTACAATCTGAAATTCCATTAACCTGAAGAAGTTGGCATGTACAACAGCCAAAACATTGTGAATATGGCAGCAAAAATTAGCACAAGAGTCTGAACAATGCAAATAGTGTAAATAATTACAATACCTCATCTCAGAAAGATAGACATATATATATATATATATTGTGTGTATTTTGGCAGCATTTTTTCATTAATGCAGGTTTCATTGAATAATATAGACAAGTTTTGTCTATTAATTTTGTGTAGGATCCGTTCGTACCATCTGATATACTTGATGGTGATATCGTTGAAAGACAATCAACGAGCGTTTTTCTCAGAAGTGTGCATTGATAACCATTGATTGTCTTTCAACGATATCACCATCAAGTATACCAGACAGTACGAACGGATCCTACACAAAATTAATAGACAAAACTTGTCTATATTATTCAATGAAACCTGCATTAATATATATATATATATATATATATATATATATATATGGGGTACTTAGGTGACACTTTTTTATTTTTACACATTTAGTTAAAACCAACAAAAGTTATTTACTGTTAAGGGTCACAAGAAAAGAAAAATTTACAGTGCTTAATAAGAATAAATGTTTCCTTTAAAATCTATATTCCATATATAATTTGCTAAGAAATTCATAAGGAAATTTTTCTCATGCACTTTGGAAAACCAAAATAAATAAATACATTTCTATTTATAAATTTTAATTCTATTTTTTTGTTCAACAACAGGAATCCTAAATTACTTTTTCAAAGAATGGGCATTGAAAGTGGTTTCAATTTTGACCTCAAAACAGATTTTTGTACATCAGTAAGACCAAGTTGCTCTTTCTATATAATCAAACATTAAAATGATCTGTGGCCATTTAGGCAAGTAATTATTGGAGAATCAAAATACTTCAGTTGCGTTTGAAAGTGGATAAAGAACAAGGGATTTAATTCGGCTTGAGAGAAACAATGAAGTTGTTTCTAAGTTGGGAAATAATGAAGACCAATAATTACATTGGAAGTCAAATGGGAAAATAAAAAAACTTAAGAAGGTTATGTACTAAAGGGAGACAACTTTTCTAATGACAGTTGTAAAAGATAATTGTCTTCATAAATGGTTTTGCCTTTATTTTATTGTCACATTTTCTTTTTCTTTTTTATCCCATTTTTGCAGGTCATTCTCTGGGTAATTTCAGCTAAATTTGGTTGCGTGATAAAGTTAATTGTTGGTTTACTTGTACAGTGTTGTTTTGATGTTGCAATTAATTTTTTTTTTTTTTTTGCAAATTAATTAAGCTTCATTGCAGTTAATGTTGCATTTACCTCTTTATTTTTTCCTATTTGTTTCCTTATATTTTTATCCTCCTATTAAATCACAATAAACTTGTTCCAGTGAGGATGACGTTTACTTCTTTTCTTTTCTGGGCAAGCCTTTCCTACCTCGTTTGTTTCCCTTGAAAAAGGACAGGTTAAAATGGCACAATCAAAACATCATTTACCCACCAAAAAAGGAACAACGAAAGAAATGAACAACAATAAAAAAAAAAAAACAACAAAAAAGTTAATAGCAAAAAGAATTACTTAAAACTATATTCACAGCCACCTTAGATATTTTAATGCCGTGTCTTTGTGGTAATGTTGTTCGAAATAGCTGAGAATGAGGAAGGTCATAATTAGAGAAGAAGAGGTTTATTTGATGCTCATAGATAGAAGGAAAAAACTTGAGTAAATCACCTACTCCTCAGATCCTCCACTAATATGGCTACTTGTCATATTTATAAGTAGGAGCAGTCCATTATCACCACAGTAGGGAAGAGCAGGTGGTATGTTGAGCTCTGCTCTACAAAAATCATTCATGACATAGATGATCATGACTCTCTATTGATGCATTTTACTTTACTATTGATGAATTGCCATGAATTCTTGGGAAAGATAGTGAAGTAGTTTCTTATTGCATTCTGCTCTGTTTTAAATTTAGAGTAGTCTTTTTTTAAACTGGCTGCCATTCAAGACTTATGAGTCAAGTCTACTTTACTATTTAACCCATAGCTGGGTCTGGAGGAGAAGAGATGAATTTATGCCTTTGCTAAGAATGTTAATATAAAAGTGAATGAAAACAACTCAGCTGGAATTTGAACTCAGATAACTGTTTCTACTTTCTGCATCAGTAAGAGTTATATGAATTGCAGATCAAATTTCTCTTTTTGGGTGTGGGTTACCATTAAGCATTACTATATAAGACTACAAATACATTCTTCTTCTTCTTCTATGTGCCCTCTCCCTTCAGGACGTAGGCGATTATGACTCTCCACATCTCCCTATCCCTTGTGGCTCTTAGTATGTTTGCTCCTGTTGCTCCTGGCAACCCACGTTCTGTCATCCACCTGATCAGGCCCTGCAAATATGTTATCCGCTGCCTTCCTCTGTCTCTCCTTCCTTCTATCTGTCCAGTCAGTATCAGGTTCTCCAGGCTCTCCTTCCTCATTGCATGTCCCAGGAACTTCAGTTATCTCTTCCTGATGCTCAGCATCAATTTCCTTTTTGTTGCCATTCTTTCTAACACTTCGTCGTTGCTTGTATGCTCAGTCCACGATATCCATAGCATCCTTCTGTAGAACCACATTTCAGACGCTTCCAGTTTTGTGCTCATTTTATTAATTAGGAAAATAAAGAATTTATTAAACTGTAAATAATGATGCTAAAACATGTCTTTGGCAATTATATTTTTTCAATGTTTCTTTGTATTTTTCTATGTGATACATTTGAATGTCATGGTAACTTTTTGAGCAAGAAATGACTTGAGAAATAAGAGAAAGATTGCCATAATAAATCTGAGAATAGCTACACTACTGTAGGTATTTCTATTGCCTCCAGTGAAACCATGAAATGGACACATATGTCAGTAAAGGTGATATGCATGATATACATACAATTCAGATGGAAGTATATCTTTAAATTAAATAGGGCCTGGAGAATCTAATGCTCACAGGACGGATAGACAGAAAGAAAGACAGGGGAAAGCAGTGCAAGACATATTTGATAGGCTTGAGCAAATGGATGACTGAGTGAGGTATGGGTGAGATACCAAGGGAAAAAAATATTAAGAGCAATAAGCAACAGGAGTAATTAGAAATCCATGATTGCTTACATCCTAAAGAGACATGGCACATGAGAAAGAAGAAGTTTGGTACCAGTCACTTTGCTGATGGTAAAATGATAAAGTTTCAAATATAAATTGTTTATCCATTTAAAATATGACATTTATTATAAAATACATGAAGTTCAAATAGGGGAAGAGTTCAATGAGTTGCATGTTTTCTCATATCCAGGGATCATCCTGAACAGACTTGAAAACATATATATTTACACTATTTACATTGTTCGGACTATTGCCTTCATTTTTATTGTCATGTTCACAATGGGGATGTGCGTTGTAGTACAGTGGATATCGGCTCGGAACGAGAAACCGGGGAGCCGAGTTCGAATTCCAGTTGAATCCATTGTATTCACTTACGCGCAAATACCCTTGGGAAAGGTATTAATCCGTCTCTTCCTTCCAGTTATGGGTTAAATAACAGGACAGATTGGGTTCTATAGCCTTGGTCGGCAACCAGTCTACCGCAGAAAGCAATGGCAACCTACTGCGGGATAATCTCCTGCCCAGTCAGTCATGTCTCTTTCGAGACATGATCGCCCAAGCGTGTATCACGTATGGCACTTTAACTGACTGACACTCCAGCCTTCATCACTGAAATTTTGTCCACCAGAGTAGATTGTTCTATTTTCACATGCAATACCTATCTAAGTTTCCGTTATTTCCCTTTAGTAATGAACTCACAACTCTTTGGGTCAAGTCACTGGATTACTTCAACCAATTCTTTTATCCATTGAGTCATGTGTCCTTGACAAAGCTTGAACAGACACAGGGGCTCCTTTGCAACCAGCAACAATAGATTCAAAGATTCAATTCCCAAAATATAGGCTATGAACAGATTCTAGCAAGAAACTTTTGAAATTTGACCAATTAACAAAGCTACTTCAACCCATTGGCTTATGATTCTATTACTAAAATGGCCTTATTTTAATAACAAGAACTTTAAAAAAGAAAGGTCCTGGGCATGATGGTAAACTTTATCTGGCAGCAAGGCCTCTGAATGGGATGTTGTGAGGAGCATGGAACCACCTCTCAGGTCCACCCTGACCTGTTAGAGTCCCAGCTATTGGTAACTAGCTTCTCCCCAAACTGGGGTCAAAACACTATGAAAGTATAAAAATACACTTTTATAAAAATATAAATATAAAAATAGACTTTTATAAAAAAAAATATACATATTTAAAGAAAAAATATTACCAACAATACTTCTTTGAAGAAAAATTTATTGCCATAACACTTTTTTGGAAGGAAAAAATTCTGAGCAAAATATTTTTGAATGCAAAACTAGAAGACATTTTCAATTTTCTAAAATAAAAAAGAATTTTCATTCAAATCCGACTAAATCAATCTTCTCACGATAACCGAACATTAAAAAATAACTTAAAACCCCACCGTTTTGGCATTAAATAACCCACAGAGGTGTTGATATGCTGTTAAACAAAACTCAAACTCAAACACAAAATTTAAAAAAAAAAACATTAATTTTTGTTTAAAATTTCACGCATTCAAAAAAGTTGATTCAGGGGTCTCTCTGGGATTTAGGGGCCCTGAAGCTTAAGCTTCATTAGTTTCATAATTGCTCTGCCTCTGATCAGGACAGCTGCCTGCTACAAAAATGAAGGGGTCTTTTTTCTCTTTCTCTGCTTGCTACACTCTATCTGATCCAACATACTCCAAGCTATGAACTCTGTCTCCCCAATAAAAATGATACTAGTTTGTATTTGTATTAATAAAAAATAAACCTTCCAAAACAACGTTCGCCAAGTATTCATTCATTTTGAATGTAAAAACTCACATTCATGTCAAACACTGCAAGAGAAATCTGTTGAAATAATTTATTAATATTTATTATTAATATTAATTAAGCTTAGCATATTAAAGTGTGAGTGCCAAAATCATTATTCTGGCTTGCTGGCAAGGTTGAAGATATGCTGATAGCATTACTTGGAAAGGGATAAAATTCTCACAAAAACCCTTTTGTGAGAATTTTACCCATTTCCAGGTTAATACTTGAAGACTGAAATATAAACCTGACTAATCTCTGTCTTTTCAGACTTAAGTATAAAGAGAAATGATGCTTAAGCTGAACCTTTATCGCTTTTGACTCAAGAGCAAACTGAACTTATGTCTACCTCTTTGGGTTCAAGAATAAACCAGACCTGTGTCTGCCAACAGATGTATAATCATAGTGCAGGAATGGTTATCCTCACACTCAAGTGGGCAGTTGCAATATATATATATATATATATATATATATATATATATATATATATATAAAATTAAATAAATTCCAATGTTCAAATAAATTGTATGGCCATTTCTACAATAAATCCCTAAGAGAAATTTCATGCATCATCGCCAACTTCTTTATTTCAAAATAAACCAAGATATATTACCGGCAGAAGTTCAAAAAAATATATATCACAGAAAAATTAACTTTCTTATGAGTAATTTCTTATTAATCCCACCCTTTAATTTTTCTGTGATGTATATTTTTTTTAACTTTTGCCAGTAAAAAAATCTTGGTTTATTTTGAAATAAAGAAGTTGGCGATGATGCATGAAATTTCTCTTAGGGATTGCATGCAGAAATGGCCATACAACTGATTTGAACATCAAAATTTATTTTATTTTATAATTGGCTCTGTAATTTAAATATTAATTCCATTGAGCCCTCCTCCTTGATCATTTTTTAATATTAATGTAATTAATATTAATTAGGAGTGGGTCTTTGGGATTTACCTTCCTGCGTTTCCTTTTGAATTAAAGTTTTATAGTTTAAAAATCTATCTATCTATCTATTTATCTATCTATCTATCTATATATATATATATATTATGGAATTTAATGGAAATCTACAGAATTGGCATTAGCTGACATATTTGAATTTTTATTTTTAAAAATTTTATTATTTTTTTTTAATATATAGATTTAAGCAGTACAGGCCAGTGGAAATTATAATGTACTGTTTAACAATATATATGTATATATAAAAATAAAAACAGACTTTTCACTCAAATATGAGTATCCCATTAAAAAAATAATGTTAAACAAATAAAAAATTTAATTTACATATATATATATATATATATATATATATTATGGAATCTCTGGTCGATTTCGACGTATGAGTGTCTTGAGTGTCTAACTCAGTTAGACAACCACACAAAGAATTGTTTAAAGTGGTGAAGGCTTGTGTAGCACCATCTACACTTTTTGGAACTGCTGATAACAAACAATTGGTGCAGAAGTCTGCCACAGATCATATGAACAACAGACCTCAGTTATTTAACCCATAACTGGAGGGAAGAGACGAATTAATACCTTTCCCAAGGGTACCAGTGCGTAAGTGAATGCAAAGTGTTTGACTGGAATTGGAACTCGGCTCACTGATTTCCCCCTCCGAGCCGACATCCACTGCACCACAACACACATCTGTATATATATATATATATATATATATATATATATATATATATATATACACAAAATAATGTGAAGAAAGGACAAAAAGAAATTTGCTATGCCTTAATGTTTAATTTTAATTTCACAGTGCTCAATACAAAAGTAGAACTAAAAATTCCCAAAACAAAAAAATATTCTAAAAACATAGCAAATTTTATAATGATGCTTTGAAAGAAGGTCACTATAAATGCCCCGATATTAAATATAATAATTACAATGAAAGAATGAATAGTAAAAGAAACCATCATAGAAAAATCATTTGTCATTTAGGATACAAATTTCTCGATCTAATCAAAAAACACTTTGCACAAAATAATACACTTAGCAAAATTTTTTAATAAAAACACTGTAAAATTAGGATATTGTTGTAAAGAATCATAAAAAACATCATAAAAAAAATAATAAACACACATTTTTTTTAATCGTATCACCCCGAGCAAGGCGGTAACACCACTGATGTGCAGGGGGCTACGTAATAGTGAAAAGATTGGAAAAGAGAAAGCCGGAAACCACATTCTAAACAGCGAACAAGGGATGAGCCTCTTAACCTGTTCAATAGATGTGCGTGGAGTGTGAACCGGGCGATAGATAGATCTATCTACTCCAATTGAAAAAAAAAAAAACAAAGTGAGAAGATTGGAAAAGAGAAAGTCGGAAACCACATCCTAAACAGGGAACAAGGGATGAGCGTCTACACCTGTTCAATAGACATGCGTGGAGTGTGAACCAGGCGATAGATAGATCTATACAGACCAGGAACAACAAATGGGCATAACAAATAAAATAAAAATTTAAAAAAAATAAAGAAAGATTTTCTAATTGTAGATTTCCAGAAAACTGTTTATTAAATAATAAATGCCTTACTGAGACTGTAATTTACCAATGTGCTATCTCATTGATGGAGAATCCATATATTAAAAAATTTTATATAGGTAGCACAAGAATAAATTTAAGTAAAGGTGGAGCCAGCACCTTTATTCCTTTAAGAATAACCATTGCAGAAACTAGACCTCTTTAGCTAGGTATTGGAGAGAATGGAAATGAAAAGCAAATATACTTAACATCAGAAAGAGACAACTGAAGTCTCTGGGGCATGTAATGAGGAAGGAGGGGTTGGAAAATCTGATACTTATGAGATGGAAAGAGGGAAAGAGAGACAGAAGAAAGCAATGTGGGACATACTTGATGGGGGTTAAGCAAGTGGATGGCACAGAAATAACAAGAGAAAAACTGTTAAGAACTATAAAGGATTGGGAGACATGGAGAGCCATGATTACCTATGTCCTGAAGGGACATGGCAAGAAGAAGAAGAAGAAGAAGAAGAAGAAGAAGAAGAAGAAGAAGAAGAAGAAATTCTCCATATTATTAATTAAAAAGTCATTTTGAATAAGCAGACTTGTTTTAGCTTCTCTAGAGAGATCAATGTTACATAGGAAATTGGACCCCTTGTATTAACTTTTAGAGAATTTAATTAAAAGAAAAGTTTTTCAATATTCCTGATCTGAAGGGATAATTTTTTCTTCAAAACAAAGAAATTTCAAGGAAATTATTATTTTGAATCACAGTGCCTTTTGTAAAACTTATAAATTTTTATTGTTAAATGCTTTTTGAATAGGTGAAATAAATCTATTCACTATGTTGGGGTGATGAAAGTAGAAATATTGGTAGAAACTGATGCTTAACTTAATGTTGTTGAAGTGCCTATTGCAAAACTACACCAAAATGAATTCACTTGTTAAATAATTTCTTTCAAAGACAATAACTCTTCTTGAAATTATCAAGAGTCTGCATTCTAGTTTATAAAAACAATCAATTTCAAGCTTCCTGTGGATTTGAATTTTCTCAAGCAAATGAAGCAGTACCTAACTGTTTACAGTAAAATAAATGTCTCCATTGTTTAATTTTTTTTTTTTTTGTTTCTTTTTTTGACTTGAGAATGAATTATATGAATTAACAACTGTGAAATATCTTAGGGCAAGACTTTCAAATCTTTCCAAACATTGGTCACAGTTTAAAGGTGAATGTTCAGGAATGGGCCACATTACCAATCTAATTATTTCATCTTCAGAATACATCATCAGTGCCTGGTGGCAAGTCACAGACAAAAACTTTCCCATTTCTGGTCAGACTATTTCTTGATGCATTGGTGGGTGGATCGATGCAGAGATAATGCACTGAGGGTAGGGATATGATTTCTAGTTGGCTTCTACCTGCAATTTATGCTCAGTGGTCCAGAAATTCAGGGAGATGGGATGGTTGTGTCGTTTCTGAAGTGGTATGGAGACCTTTTGATGTGTACAGATTTCCTTGTGGGTTGTTTTTGGCTGTTTCATGAGATAAGAGTGCAGATGATGAGTGCCTTAAGCTAAACATCATTTGTAATTATTACATTAGTAAAGGTGAAAATATCCCTAATAATAATATGAATAGTGATAATTATTATAATCCATTCTATAATGTAAAACGATGTAAGTATATATATATCTAACAGTCAGGCATACTTATTTTGCCTATTTGTGATATTCTCTGGTTATGTGAACAGGAGGACATGTTTAAAAGCAAATATACCTTTTTTTTCTTTCATTTCACCCCAAGTAAGACAGAAATGTCACTGGTGTGCAGGGGGTTACATCAGAGGTGAGTGATGAGAAAGAGGAACAAGTTATGGGGGTGTCAGAGAATGGGTAAGAGAAGGATGAGAACACTGGTGTGAAGAGGGCTGCATGAGAGTAGAGTGGAAAGGAAGAAGAACATGATACAAGGGTTGTCAGGGAAAGAATGTGAGTCAAGGAGATAAGAGAACTCATGTTAGTAGCATCATAACATACACTTAATTAGTAAGTAAGAGAGATCAGGCTGCTGATACATTTCTTTTGTTAATGCTTTGATGTGTGTTGTGGTGATATGGATATTGACGCGAAACGACAAATTGGAGAGCCGAGTTTGAATTCCAGCTGAATTCCTTGCATTCACTTACACACAAATACCCTTGGGAAAGGTATTAATCTGTCTCTTCCCTCCAGTTATGGGTTAAATAATAGAACAGATTGGGTTCTATAGCCTTGGCTGGCAACCAGTCTACTGCAGAAAGCATTGGCAACCTACTGCAGGATAATCTTCTGCCCAGTCAGTCATGTCTCTTTTGAGACATGATCGCCCAAAGCGTGTATCACGTATGGCACTTAACTGACTATGTGTTAGCATTCTTTTAACAATTATATTTTAATGAGTTAAAAATAATTATGTAATTATATGGATAAAGATCATAGATTAATACATGGTGTCCAAAAGATTCTAGTACAATTACAAGTGTTTACTGTTCGGAAGCCAAATGACAGAGTGTTGCAGTTTTTTGTAAAATGTTGTACATCTCCTCAAGTTAATATTCACTGCTTCCATTAACTACATTCCATATATGCACCTCTAGTTGCGCTTAAAAAGTCAAGACAATATTCCATCTCCTCCATACATGCTGCAGCATATCAACTTCAACTGTTTGGACAACTTCAACAATGAATCTAAAAAGTGTTGCAAGATCATGATCAGGAGTCTGGTAGACACGATCTTTGACATCACCCTGAAGGAAAAAATCTCAAGAGGTAAGATCAGGAGAGCAAGGTGACCATGTAATCAGTCTGTTACTGCCAGTTCATCTGCCAGGGAGATGTGCATCCAGAAGTATCCTAACATCAAAAACAAAATGTAAAGACCTCAATGTAAACAAAAAAAACTGCAATACGCTATGTCATATGGCTTCTGAGCAATAAATACTTGTAATGGTCAGTCAGTCTGTTAAGTGCCATATGTGATACATGCTTGGGTGATCATGTCTCAAAAGAGACATGACTGACTGGGCAGAAGATTTTCCCTTAGTAGGTTGCCATTACTGTCTGCAATAGACTGGTTGCCAACAAAGGCTATAGAACCCAATCTATCCTGCTATTTAACCCATTGCTGGATGGAGAAGTGACAGATTCATACCTTTCCCAAAGGTATTTGCACATATGTGAATGCAATGAATTCAACTGGAATTTGAACTCGGTTATCTGATTTATCATTCCAACTCAATATCCACTGCACCACAACACACATTCTTATAATGGTACAAGGACTTTATGGACACCTTGTAGAATAAATGTAATTCCAAAATTATTTAAATATTACTATCAGTTTATGAATATCAATTCAATAATAATAAATATAATAATAATAATCTATTCTACATGGATGATATAAAATTTTTTTCTAAAGACAACAATGAGTTGCAGGATATCCTCAATACTGTAAAATTTTTTAGTGGTGACATCAATATGGATTTTGAAATAGATAATTGTGCAAAAGTAACATTCAAGAAAGAGAGAATTACAGAAATACATTTAATAGATCTAAATTTTGTTGCAATGATTAGGGAATTCGAACAAGAAGAAGCCTATAAAAACCTAAAAGTCAATGAAGAAGATGAAATACAGCATACCCAAATGAAGGAGAAAGTAAGAAAAGAATACTACAGGGGTGTGTGACTGGTTTTCATTATCAAGTTGAGTTCACAAAACAGAATATCAGCCATAAGAACTTTGTCTAACCCTGGGGTGCAATACCATTTCAAAATCCTTAATTGGACTCCATAGCTCACATTAAGTGAATTGATGTCAAAACGAGAGAGCTTTTTACTTGCCACTGCATGCATCAAGTTAAGGCCAATGTTGATAATTTATATGTCCAGATCCAAAGAAGGCAGAAGACTAGTTCAACTAGCACTATGTTACAAAACCACAACATTCAGTATTCAAAGATGACTGGAAACTACAGGACTACAGAAGATTGGATGATGATCAAAGAATATAAAAGGAATAAGAAACTTTATTCAGTAATAAAAAAAGACAACAAATTCAAAAGGGAATTTCAATAGGGTGAACAAGTGCAAATAACCATAATACACATATTACAGCAGCAAAGAACATAAAAAAAGAAAGCAAATGTACACTTCCGGCCATAATTATTAGGTCACCCCAGTTTTTTAAAAGAAATGATGTATTTCATACTATTTTTAGTACTTATTGCCAAGTGGATAATTCTAAATGAAAATGGAATGGTTCTTTTGTTATTATTACTTTGCAAAATTTTACAAGGCAAGGAAGCAAAGATGAACTCTTCCGAATCACCATAAATTTTCTTCATTCTTTCATTGATGAAACTGCAATATAGATAATTATTAAATATTTTTAAATTCATTTGATGCACATGTTATTGTGCAGTATTAACAAAAGAACCATTTTATTGTCATTTTCAATTATTCACTACTAATTTTTTCATGCTCTCTCATACTCAATAACACCTTGCATCTTAGTAGCTTTATTTCCTTGCTTGGAGTGAAATGATTAAAAAAATATGAGAAGAACTCTCTCAATATATGCTCAATGACTTTGTAAGAAAAATTTTCCTTTCATACAAATCTCAGTTGAAGGGCTATTTCAATCAGAAAATAAGGCAAACTGAAGGTGGAGCAGGATGATGATGATGATGATGATGATGGAGATAATGATTTGAATTTGAAAAATACATCATTTAGATGCAGTTAGGACACATCATCAGTGATGATGATGATGATGATGGAGATAATGATAATAATATTAATGATAAAATATGCCTTGATCCTACATTAGGAATGGCTCTCATAGCATCTGAAATAAATCGATTGTAGGTATTTTGTCTTAGTTAATTAAGACAGGCTTCAGTAAATACTCAGTTAAGTACCACAGATTTGATTATTAAATGCTTGACTTTAACCCTCAGGGCTGAAGCATTGTTAATCTTTGCCTGTGGAAAGGAAAATTGATGTATCATCATGGCCAGGTGTCAAGAGAATTGACTTTTTTAAGTTTAAAGAATGAGGGAGCCAAGCTTATTTGGGAGACACATCTAGATACTTTGGAATACTCTCAATTTGAGTTTGGTTGGTTGGTTGGTTGTTTTGTTTTGTTTTTATGGCACATTAACATCAGCGGGTCATTTATTGCCAATTAAATTTTTCTTTATTTATTGCTGGTAATACCTTTTTATTTTCAACAATTTATTGTTGTTTTTTTGTAAGCTTTGTGTTTAGTAATTCTTTTTTCTTTTCAAGTACAAAGTTCATTGGGATTTGTTTTTTAAGGGCAGGGTCCCCAAGTCCTACTCTTGTTATTTAATCCATAACTGGAGGGAAGGGATGGGTTAATACCTTTCCCAAGGGTACCAGTGCTCAAGTGAATGCGGGTATTCAACTGGAATTTGAACTCAGCTCAACGATTTCTCTTTCGAGCCAATATCCACTGCACCACAACACACATTCGTCACTAAACACTTACAGCACCTGGTATTCCCAAGTGGTCACCCATCTAAGTACTGACTAAGCTCAATGTTGCTTAATTTCAGTGATCAAGCGAGAACCGGTGTATTCAACGTTATAGGCCGTAAGCCTTTGATTGTAGGTATTTTGTCTTGGTTAATTAAGATAGGCTACAGTAAATACTCAGTTAAGTACCACAGATTTGATTATTAATTGCTTGACTTTAACCTTAAGGGCTGAAGCATTGTTAATCTCTGCCTGTAAAAAGAAAAATTGAGGTATCATCATGGCCAGGTGTCAAAAGAATTGACTTTTTTTAAGTTTGAAGAATGAGGGAGCCAAGCTTACTTGGGAGACACATCTAGATACTTTGGAATCCTCTTAATTTGAGTAAACTGGGTAATAGTATTTCTAACTTTTTTTTAATCATTTCATCCCAAGCAAATCATGAATACCACTAGTATGCAGTGGGTTACAAGGAGGGAGTAAGAAAAAATATAGGGAGAATTGAGGAAAGAACAAAAGATGAACGGAATTCAAGAAGATAGAGGTTGGCGACTGACATTGGATTTAATTTTTTGAAGATTATACTTATCAGGGAAGCAAGTGATGAAAGAGAATTCTATAGACAGGAAGTGCGAGAAAAGAAACTGTTGGAGTAGAAGTGGAAATCGCCTTTAACTATTTCAACAGTAAATGGGTGGGACCTAAATGTTCTTGTTATACTAATACACTAGTTTGAACTTACCTTCTTGTTCCATGTTTTACTTCCAGCACAAACTGCTCACTACAACTTTGCAGCAAAGTACCATGGTTAAATTCATGCAGTTTGGGCACCAGGGAAAAATACCTGTCAGAGCAGCTGCAATGAAAATATCTGTAGAAAAGAGCGAGGGAAGCCACATTACATAAGTGAGAAAGTGACTGAAGTCCAGATGCCAAGTCAGGATTGATTATATTACAGATCTTTCTCTGAATTTTGTTAAAAACCTCAAGATGAATATCAGGAGCATGAGACCAGCAAGGGCATGTGCTGCTTTTATCAAAGCCTGCCATCACATTTGGCTGTGAGACATGTGGTTGGTATAACCTTAACAAACATTGTCACATTGAGTATAGTGGGCTTTGTTGGTAAACTGCACTTTCACTTAATAATAATTCCTCCTTGGTATCTCAATCACATGAATTTAAGCACACTACTAGATTGGCTCTTAGGTCTCATCATTTTACTGTTGAATTGGCCCAAGACAAACAATCATTCTAGTTGTTGTGGATCTTCATTGCCAATTTGTTGTGGTGAAACTTTGCTGCAAAGTTGTAGTGACCAGTTCGTACTGGAAGTAAAACATGGAACAAGAAGGTAAGTTCAAACTCGTGTATTAGTATAACAAGAACATATGTACAAAGTAAGTGTTAATAATAAATAAATAGAAATAAGTAAGTCTAAAAGGTACAATTACACTGTGTATTGCCTGAAAAGTAGCTGGCTTTTGCTGCATACTAGCTGTCATACTTAACTGATGTACTTAACTGCCTCTAGCTCATTCCGGAAGTCACACAGGTAATAGTGAGAGGAAAAGTTCAGTCCTCTTAGAAGGGCACCATAACACTATTATAATAATTTATTTTCTTGCACTTCTCACCTGTGGAACTCTCTTCCAGTTTCTTACTTCTCTGCTACTGACAATCTTCAATAATTTAAATATAGCATTGATTGCAATCTTCTTTCTTCACACTAAAGTCTTCTTATTTACTTCTAGTAACACCTTGCATCTTAGTGATATTATTGCCTTGGTCGGGATGAAATAATTAAAAACAGAATAAGAGGAACAATAACCGCAAAATCTCTCTCAATGTAAAATTTATTTTATTTATTTTATATTAATGTTGCAGCCATTAGACTAAATATCACACAGAGTACTGGCAACCTGAAGAAAACTGGAGTAATCAAAACATTGAATTAGAAAAGAGCTTAAGCTAGTGGAAAAGACATACTTTACATAGGAACAGTTACCAGCTGCCAATATATTAAAAATATATTTTTGGTTTCCTTTTTGAAGCGATCTAAAGCTGCTGAAAATGCTCAAAATCTTTCTTTGTTTTCTATGTTGTGAAGTTCGATATCAGGTGAGCAAATTGACCCTGCAAACTTTTGTATGTGTGAAAACAGCAAGGACAATGAGGACATGGAGGTAAGGATGTTGAGTTTCAGTTTCAATTTTACTGAGGAAAAAGCAATGAGTAAACGGTATGAAAAATTGAAATAACGCTGGAATGTCAGCAATGGTTGGCAGGATTAGCTAAAGCTGGATCGTTGTTGTCAGTCAGCAAGAATGTTGTTAGCATCCAGTATGAAAGGCTCAGGTTAATGAACAATTAAAAGTATGAGACTCACCTTCAAGGATGTTTCCAACTAGTGTCCAGTTGGCAGACAAAAATAAACAGGGTTGTAACTCAATACATGTCCCTCTCTCCTCTCACCCATTGAGTGGATATTGTGCTGATATTTATTAAGCACAATATCCACACTGGAATCATCAGCCACAAAATAGACTTGCCTACATGGCAGAGTGGAATCTCCCAGGCTGTCATATAAACCACCTACCAATTTACTGGGTAGCTTGAAGCTGTCAGTTTCAACTTCAACTGATTACTGGCTGTTGCTATCTAAGGATTCTACAGTTGGGAAGTCGTTAGTGTCTGGCAGGATCAACACAGGCTGGAACATTGTTGCTGGTCAGCAGTAAACATTGTCAGTGTTTAGCATAATCTGCACAGTCTGTGATGTTGTTGGCATCTGGGGTGAATGGCTTAGGCTGGAATGTTGTAAGAGATATTGCCAGTGTGTGGCATGAACAGCACAGGCTGTAATGTCATCACTGTTGGCTGGCAGTGAATGTCATCAATGTCTGGTATGAAAGGCACAGGCTGGAAAGTTGTCAGTGTCTGGCAGGATCCACACAGGCTGAAACATCGTTGGTGGTCAGGAAGCATCACATGTATGGCTCAGATGGGAAAGTCATCATGGAGACCAGAAGTCATTGCTGGTCAGCAGGAATGTTGTCAGTATCTGGTATGAAAGACACAGGCTAGAAAGTCATCATCAGTGTCTGGCAGGATTGACACAGGCTGGAATGTTGTCAGCCAGTAAAATCAGCTCAAGCAGGAAGTCGTTGCTGGTTGGCAGGAATGTCATGTGCTGCAATGTTGAGGGTGAGTCTCAGCTGCAATTGAACGTATGCTGAGGAAGACAGGTTTAGTTGTGACCTAGTACATATACATACCCAGACAGGTGGGTGAGCTAGCATGTGTGCACTGCGACCATGTCTGCCACATGTTTTGTTGCTTACTGTTTTGGGATTTAACCTTGGTTAAACAGGATTGCTGTGAGCTAGCACAGGCGAAATCCACAAAATCGGACTTGAACAGTCATCGTCTCCTTTGCCAGATTGGCCATGGGTAACAGGATCTCAAGTGAACTAGACTATTCCACCTCTGAAGCAGAGTCAAACCTAAAGCTGACTGGCTGCTAAATAAAATGTAATACACTCCTGGAATCAACTGCGAATAGCCAGATTGCAAACAAAGCATATGCCTTGCTGGAGGTGGTTGGAGTGTGGAGAGAAAGTATTTGAGAACAGATTCTATATATGCTTCCACTTCCCAGGCTGTGGAGGCCCATTTTAACAAGAATAAAGCTTATAATAAAGGATCAGCAGTCTGCAATATCTCCTAGTTGCTGATTTTTTGCATACGAGGTCAAGGTTGCCCACTTGTTAAAAATTATAATGAGCAGGAGCAGTAGGCTGTGACACCTACATGCCTCAGGTAAAAAGACTGTATAAAACAGTAAACCAAGAACAATGAATTTATTTTCTTCTGAACCGCTCTTTAATTTTTGTTTCACTATCTTTCTAGAAAAAATTTAAATGCATCACATTTTTTCACCTTTTCATACGCACTTTCATTTCAGTCTTTTACTCATTTCCGCAATAACAACTTGGAGGTATGATAAAACTTAAGAAAGCATTATTGAACTTGAATGGGTATGAATGACTTGATCACTTATTTATTATATCTAAAAGAGGGAGAGTTATTCTTTCAAGGGAGACAATCATCATCAAGGGAGATAACTCTTATTGATCTCTACCAGACTGTCTATATATTTCTTTTATTTCTATTCCTTTCCCCTCTCTTTATATGTATATTTTACTCTTACTTTTCACTTGTTCTCCTTTTTTTAATGTTATTGTTGACCAAATACAAGATTCAAGAGTCACTTAATAAAAGGGGTTATTGAATAGAGTTGATTTATGGATGTCAGGAGTATAGATTATGAAGATATGTAAGATAGATAATGGCTGAACGTAGACTTGAAGAATTTAAGAGTATGATATTCAGATAATCATCACCTTGCGAGTTCTGCAAAGCAGCTATTTGGGAAGAATTGGTTTGAATGAAACATCCTTCTCACTAATAGAATAGAAAGGGAATGAGGATGGTTCTTCTCTGTGTACAAGCCTTGATTTTTTTTTTTTTAATCATTTCACTCCAAACAAGGCATTACACTGCCACTATTGCGCATGGGGCGACATAGGGGAAGGTAAAGAGAAGGAGTGGTTAGATGTAGGAAATATCAGTAGGAAGGTGATACATGGGTAAGGATACCAAGGATGAGGCTTGGGCAGATGGGAAGAGTGTTTGAAAGAATGGGAGTGAGTTAGTGTGTTAGGAGGTGTCTACTGACCTTACATTTAAACTCCTGGAGATTGTAGCTGTCGGGGAAGCAATCATGTGGAAGGGAATTCCACAGTCGGGAAGTACGAGAAAAGAAACTGTTGGAGTAGAAGTTGCGGTTGCATTTTATCGGTTTCACTGTAAAAGGGTGGGATCTAGTTGCTAAACTAGTTTCTCGTGCAAATTCATATTTAGGGGGAGGCAGTGATCTAAGTTCATCGGAGCAGAAGCTGTGAAAGTATTTATAGAAGAGGCACAGGGAAGCCACATTGTGCCGGTGAGAGAGAGACTGCAGGCGGTCTGCCAAGTTGGTATCAATCACATTACAGACCCTCTGCTGTACCTTGTCGAGAAGCCTGAGGAGAATAGCAGGGGCACCTGACCAGATATGGCAGCAGTATTCAATACACGGGCGGATGGTAGATTTATAAATGTGCAGGATGGATTCAGATGGAAAAAACTTCTGGGCCCTGCACAGAGAACCGACTTTCATAGCAGCAGATTTAGCAATGGATTCGATATAGTCATTCCATTTAAGGTTCGCTGTAAGTGTGAGACCAAGGAGGCGTAGTGTTTTACTCTCTGGGAGGCAAGCCTGGTCCATGCTGATGGGTCCAAGAAGGCTTAAACTGGTGGAACTAATCAATATAGCTTGTCAGACCATTTTCTATGGAAATAACAACAGAGCAGCAACAGGCTTGAGACACTGTATCTGTGGAGAAATGGTGGAAAAATAATTCATCACATAAAGGGCTGTGTAAACAATTTCAAACTCTGTCGAGGCTGGAAATGGAAGAATATAGCAGCAATAAACAATTTTTGGTCTGATCTGATATCACCTGCCATGTTCTTCCTTTACTAGTGACAGGTGGAGCCAGGTATTTTCTGGAGTGCAAAAAGGTGTTGACAATTTTTTTCAATGTCTTTAACAATGGATTGTATGCCGAGTTCAAATTCCAGTTAAATTCATTGCATTCACTTACATGTAAATACTGTTGGGAAAGGTATTAATCCGTCTGTTCCTTCCAGTTATGGGTTAAATAACAGGACAAATTGGGTTCTATAGCCTTGGCTGGCAACCAGTCTACTGCAGAAAGCAATGGCAATCTACTGCAGGATAATCTTCTGCCCAGTCAGTCATGTCTCTTTCAAGACATGATCGCCCAAGCGTGTTTCACGTATGGCACTTAACTGACTGACTGTATAATATAAGCTCCATTTGAAGCTTGGGGTTCTTTATTTTCTCTAGCATTCTTAGTGTTGACCTTTCATCCTTCACACCATTCTTTCGCCCTCTTATTCACTTTTTCTAATTTTTTATCACTTAATAATATTATTTTATTTTTTTTAATCATATCACCCCGAGCAAGGTGGTAACGCCACTGATGTGCAGAGGGCTACGTAAGAGTGAATAGATTGGAAAAAAGAAAGATGGAAACCACAACCTAAACAGGGAACAATGGATGAGCCTCTACACCTGTTCAATAGACGTGCGTGGAGTGTGAACTGGGTGATAGTTTAGTCTATCTACTCCAAGAAAACACCTTGAAATTTCAAGCAAATTTATTTCAATATTAGGTAGGACTGCCTTTGGCAGTTATTACAGCTTGAATTCTGCATGGGATTGACTTGGACAAAGTCTGAATTGTTTCTAGAGGGATTTTTATCCATTTTTCAGCTAAAACTCTTTTCAAATCCTCTGCATTGTCCTCAGATTGATACCCAAACTTTCTGAAATGTTCGAATTGGAGTTTCTGGCATGAATGCCAAGTAGAAGATCATGACATTTTCAAATTTCTGGTAATGTGAATTGCAACATGACACTCTTTTTTCACGGACGGTGCCCAACTGACCTTACTACACTGTGCAGTTGACAAAATCAGAAACAAACAATACATATACACACTATGTATGTGTGTGTGTGTGTGTGCGTGTGCGTATATATATATATATATATATATATATATATATATATATATTAAATAAAAAGAGCAGTATTTGTCAGTCATCGTCTTGTTTTTTTATAATCATGCTGCCTCAAGCAGGTCATTTTACTGCTACTGTTGAGCAAGAGGTTACATAGGAGATAAGTTATGAGAAAGAGTGACAGGTTACAGGAGGTGTCAGGAAGAGGGTAGGAGAAAGATGAGAATACTAATGAAAGAGGACAAAGAAAGGAGAGAGAGAGAGAGAGGGGGGATGCAAGTTAGTGAGATAGGAGATGACTATTGACTTTACATTTGAATTCTTGAAGATTGTAGCTGTCGAGAAAGCAAGTAAACGGAAAGGAATTCCACAGGCAGAAAGTGCAAGAAAAGAAGCTGATGGAGTAGAATTTACGTTTACAATTTATTGGTTTCACAGTAAAAGGGTAGGACCTAGTTGCTTATCTGTGGCTCGAGTAAATTAATGTATATGGGGTACCAGTGAGTTAAGTTCATCTGAGCAGAAGCCATAAAAGTATTTGTAGAAGAGACACGGGGAAGCCACATTGTGTTGGTGAGAAAGTGACTGCATCCGAGCTGCCAAATTGGGATTGATCACATTAAAGATTCTCTGTTGGATTTTGTCAAGGACCCCTAGGTGGATAGCAGGAGCACCCGACCAGATATGGTATTCAATGCACGGGCAGATGGTAGATTTGTATATGTGTAGCATTGTTTCAGATGGGAAAAACTTCCTGGCCCTGCACAGAGAACCGACCTTCTTACACACACGCATATATATATTTCTTTTCGATATCTATGTTTTTGTTTGTTCAAAAAGTAGTATCTTTTTGTATTCACTGATTGTCTAGGAACATTAGTGTTCAAGGATTATATATATATATATATATATATATATATAATGCTATGCATATATAAACAAGTTTTACTAAGTTTTGTTTAATTAAATCAAAAATCTTTGTTTTGTTCTTTATTTTATTTTTGTAATTTTTAATAATGTTTTTTTCATTTTTGTAATTTTTAATAATGTTTTTATTCTATTTTTGTTTTTGTAATTTTTAATTAGTTGTTATAAATCCAGATCAGAATCGTGCAAAACTGTCTAATGTTTATGTCTTTGTTCTGCTCTTTCATTATCAAAATGCAGACAAGATTTTGTTGGCATTTTTTCAAGACACTATAATTCAAATTTAAATATGCATGTACTTTATATTGCATAAATGATCTATATATATATATATAAAAGGCAATCTGTGAGTGTGTGTGACTGATCCCTACGCATGCCTATATTTTTTAAGTTATGCCATTCAAACTTTCTAGAGACACGTATCTACAGGGAAGCCAGGTCGACACAGTTTTTGAGCTTAAGTTCATCAATTTTCCCTTTCGCACTTTTTAGTTAATGGACACAATTATTTACATTTGCTCAGTAAAACATCTAAGATCTAAGATGGTTGCTGAATTATGTCACAGAAATCAAATCACATGTGTCAAGCATGACCTTAAAAAAAAAAAAATAATGAGCCTTTATATTTAACTTTTATTCGACGTTTTAAAAATTTATTTGGTTAACAAAAAAAATGTGAATATTTTTCCCCGTAATTTTGAAACAAAAGAAATATTTTTATAAAAAAGTGTTTTTTCAAACAAAAACAAAATATGTAAAAAAAAAAAGTCCCAATGGTGAATTTAATTATTTAAGTCTTTTTTTTTTTTCAGATTTAATATTTCATACTTCAGAAACAAAATTTTTACATGAAACAAAAGAAAAGAGATTTTTTTAATGGAAGTTTTGAACAATTTTCAAACAGAATTTTTTATATAATTATTTTTTTATATAACTGAGTTTTAAAGTGAGACAGCGACTACAAGCACTTGGAAATTGCAACACGCTGCATAAATCATCTAATTAAAAAATGTCCTGAGTTGCACGGGCAACGCCAGGCTATGATGCTAGTATCATATATAGAAGGCTTTCAAAATGTTTGACATTTGAATTCAACAAAACCTGTTTGAAGGAATTCATAATACTTACTGCCTAAATATACATCTAAACTTATTTATAAATGAAACTTTGTCTGTGTGTGCGTGTCTGTTACCTATAGACTCCAAAACAGCTGAACTGATTTTCTTGAAAATTTACACAGTTGCACAATAAGCATCTGCAAGTGCTGTTAGCTAGGTTTTGTGTCAAGGTACCCCTGATAAATATCGAAAATCGATAATTAAAAAAATCTGGTTATAGAAGGAGTGGTTCGATTTTAATCAAATTTGATACACTCATAGACAAAGACATAAGAAATGATATTCAGAAGTTTCAAGGTTGCAGTTCTTACAATAGTGCAGAAAATCAATAATATATATATATAAAATCAAGATGTTTGTGTGTGTGTCTGTTTATCTGCCTGTATGTCTGTATTTTTTTCAGCCCTTTTATTTTAGTTTTTGCTTCGGGTTTGGCTCTAAGTAGGTATAATTGTAGTTTTTAGTCTCAGCCATGATACTATTTACTCAGAGGACTTATTTAGCCTTGAAAATTCAGTTTACGACGAAAAAACTTATTGGATATTGATACCAGGAAATCAAAATTTGACTTACAACCATTCATTTTCCTTTTAGTCAACGGTTTCACTTTAACTGGAAACAACTATTGCTTTTTAGGCTTTTGTGCCCATGTCCAGGACCATGGATTAGTTTTAAAGCTTTCATTACACCCATGCAATGCCGGGCTAGTCATAAATAAATATATCAGAAAATTAATTAAGAAGTGAAAAATATTTTGTGTGATGCATTTTTTCTTTTAGGACTTCATCGGACTGAAGTGATACTTCTGTTGATGTAATTATGCATACACATGAAAATGAAAGGAAGGGAGAATATAAAAACTTAACAATTGTTCTGGTATATAAAAATGTATAAATGTATGTATCATCTCCCTCCTATCCGGTTCACACTCCACCCACATCTATTGAACAGGTGTAGAGGCTCATCCCTTGTTCCCTGTTTAGGATGTGGTTTCTGGCTTTCTCTTTTCCAATCTTTTCACTTTTCTTTATTCTTTTTTTTTTCAATTGGAGTAGATAAACTGAACTATCACCTGG